>CAUYLG010064458.1:0-207500 GCA_963573385.1 Cacajao melanocephalus | reverse complement strand
GTCCCACCAATTTCCTTCCGCCTCACAAGGGGCATTTACCCTTTCTCCTGCCACAAAACCTGCATGCAAATCATCTGATGGAATCGACCCACAGTGGGTGTTCCACTGTTTCAACACACTTTAATTCTGGAGGAAGGTCGCAGCCATCACTGCTGTCGCTGTGTGAGTATTGCTAGAGGTGGCTGCAGAATGCCTGGGAAAGCTAGCTAAGCACGAATGGGAGAAAGGAACCCACTCTTTAAAAAGAACTTCACAGCCAAGTATGCCTTCCAAAATGGGAACAAGATCCTAACCCCTTATTGGAAACATTGGGGGCCAGATGTGTTTCAGAATTCACAGGTTTTTAAATTGTAGGAAGGGGATACACTGCGTATTCTGTATATTACCAGGGTCAGCAAATTCACAGCCCATGGGCCAAATCTGGCCTGTTTTTGTAAATAAAGTTTTATTGCTCTACATCTATACCCATTGGTTTACATATTGCCCATGGCTACCTTCAGCTACAGTGGCAGAGCTGAGTAGTCACGACAATAACCATATGCCCACGAAGCCTAAAATATTTACTATCTGGCTCTTTGCAGAAAATGTGCTGAACCTCCTGTGATGTGTCACCCCTGGAGGCAGCACCTTGTAATTAAGCACATGAATATCTCACATCAAAATGAATGAATATTCACACTCAGTGGGATAAATAACTTCTGTCAGCTGTATACTGCTTTTGCTATCAAATGGTTATTGAAAGCACTATCCGTGTTGAGAGCCTTTTGGGTTTTATAGAGTCCTTTCCAGCTTGGGCACTGTGGATAAATAGATGCACAAAGCAGAGGACGTCAAGTAGAATGAGATGGTGTATTTGTGTGTGTTCTGTTTTGTTTTTCATAAAATCATGCTTATCATATCTTCAACACATCATTTATTCTGAGTCCAGATTGCTGCCTTTGAGCTGGGGCCCTGAGGTATCTCCTGTACTATGGCCAGGGTGTGGGTGACCGGTCCTCTGGACCAGCCTAGATCCAGCCTGTGCACGGTGTGTGTCCTGCTGGGTTCACTTCTGTGTCATTCCTGAAGCTGACCCAGGGGAGCTGATTCAGTACCTGTTGGTGACAATCTCTTAATTTCAGGGAAATGTGTGGGTCTTTAACCTAGAGGGACATAGGTGCATGGCAGATGAAGGACCACCCCCTCCACCTTAGTCCAGTTCCGGGGACTCGCCTCTTTGATACTAAGGCTAGATGAAGGGGGAAAGGGGACCAACAGCAGGCTCTGCCTTGATGTATTTTATGTATACTCCAGAAGTATTGATAGAGTTGTCTTTTTATTTGTTTCGTTTTTATAATTATGCATTTTTAAATTTTACTTTAAGTTCTGGGATACATGTGCAGAACGTGCAGGTTTTATACGTAGGTATACGTGTGCTGTGGTGGTTTGCTGCACCCATCAACCCATCTTTTAAATGCAGTCTTAGATTTTCCTTTTCCATAGCTGTTTGTGTTGCTTAATCACTCGACACGTGTTTAATAGTCTCTTGCTCTGGGCTGTGTTATATGCCGCCCCCTCCCTAATCTCTCTAGAAGGTAGGGCTAATGCCTTGTCAGTTCAAAAATAGGGGGTGAACCTGAGTCTGGGAACACTCTTTTGAAATTCTGTGTGTAAAATCATTTGTACAAGTTTATGTTTTAAGCTGAATTAAGATATCTGTATTTCCACTATTTTTTGGAGATTGTAGGTTAAGTAACATGATAGGAACTCTACATTATTTGATAGGTCTTCAACACTGTCGAAGCTGCTAATAGGAGATCCTAAGTTTCAGGCTCCGCTACAGATGTCAGGTCCCCTAGGTCATCGGGTGCCTTTGTTCCCTTCTCTGCAACTCAGTACTTGGTGTGTAGTTGGCTAGAAAGCAGTTGCTGGGGCTGGGTGCAGCGCCTCACCCCTGTAATTTCCACATGTAGGGAGGCTAACGCAGGGGGATCTCTTGAGGCCCAGCGTTCAAGACCAGGCTGGGCAACATAGCATGACCCATCTCTATAATAAATTTAAAAAACAGCTGGGTGTGGTAGTATACACCTCTCGTCCCAGCTACTTGGGACTACTGGAAAGATGAGGTGAGTGAATCCTCTGAGCCCAGGAGTTGGAGGCTGCTATAGCTAAAATTGCACCACTGCATTCCATCCTGGGCAGCAGAACAAGACCCAATTCCCCAAAAATAAATACATAATAAATAAAAAGTAGTTGTTGAAAGAAAGGGAGGGAAGAGATATGCTGTCTTAGGAAATCGATAGGATAATCTTTAAGAAGATAACGTTAGTGGCTGGGTGCAGTGGCTTACACCCGTAATCCCTGCACTTTGGGAGGGCAAGGTGAGTGGATCACCTGAGGTCAGGAGTTTGAGACCAGCCTGACCAACATGGAGAAACTCCATCTCTCAAAAATACCAAATTAGCCAGGTATGGTGGCACATGCCTGTAATGCCAGCTACTCGGCAGTCTGAGGCAGGAGAATCGCTTGACTCAGGAGGCGGAAGTTGCAGTGAGCCGAAATTGCGCCATTGCACTCCAGCCTGGGCAACAAGAGCTAAACTCCGTCTCAAAAAGAAGAAAAAAAGAAGATAACATTAGCCATTCTCCCACTTCCCAAGTAGAATTCCGTACTCTGTGTCTCTGGTCTGGTAAGGGGATTGGTGACTGTTGCCTTTGGCCTTCCTCAGCATGTGTGTGCATTTCTGTGCCCACACAAGCACACACTCTTCTGCTTTTCTAATTATATAAGCAAGCACGATGTTTGTCTTCATTTTCTGGGGCTGTTGTAACAAAATGCCGTAGACTGAATAATACATAAACAATGGAAATGTATTTCTCACAGCTCTGGAGGCTGAAAAGTCCAATATTAAGGCACTGGCAGATTCAGTGTCTGGTGAGGGTCTCCCTTCTGTGTCATAGGTGCCCATCATCTTGCTGTTTCCTCACATGGTGGAAGGGTTGAGGAAACTGTTTGGGGTCTCTTTTAAAAGGGCACTAATGGCCAGGTGTGGTGGCTCACCCCTGTAATCCCAACACTTTTGGAGACCAAGGCGAGTGGATCACTTGAGGTCAGGAGTTCGAAACCAGCTGGCCAACATTGTGAAACCCCATCTCTACTAAAAATATAAAAATTAGCCAGGTATGGTAGCTCGTGCGTGTAATCTCAGCTACTTGGGAGGCTGAGGCAGAATTGCTTGAACCTGGGAGGCGGCAGTTGCAGTGAGCCGAGTTCGTGCCGCTGCACTCCAGCCTGGGCAATAAAGGCAGGAGACTCCATCTAAAATAATAATAAAGTGAATAAAAGAGCACTAACTCCACTCAGGAAGACTTCACTCTCATGACAAATCACCTCCCAAAGGCCCCACTTCCTAATATTACTACTGTGGGGATGAGGATTTCAACATATACATTTTGGGGGCATACATTCAGTCCACAGTAATGTTTTATGTTCATTTTGCTTTAAGAAGAGACACATTTAGGATAGTAGACCTGATCTGAGAAGATGCAAAACCCAGCATGGTGATTTGGGCAGCCTTGCCACCTATCTTTAACATGCACACAGCCAGAAAAATGTCTGGACATCCTGTTCAACCCTCTACATCAGCTGGTCAATTCGGTCTTTAAAAGGTGATAGGCCGGGTGTGGTGGCTCACACCTGTAATCCCAGCACTTTGGGAGGCCGAGGCAGGTGGATCACTTGAGGCCAGAAATTCAAGACCAGCCTGGGCAACATGGCGAAACCTCATCTCTGCTAAGAATACAAAATATTAGTTGGGCATGGGGGCATGCACCTGTGGTCCTAGCTACTCAGGAGGCTAAGGTGGAAGGATCACTTGAGCCGGGGAGGCAGGGGTTGCAGTGAGCTGAGATCGCACCAGGGCACTCCTGCGTGGGCCACAGAGAGAGACCTTGTATCCAAAAAAACAAAATAAAACAAAAAGTGACCACACTGTGGCTTAGCTGCTTTGCCCAAGTATTTCATGAAATTGATCATTCATTCACAAGGCTCAGTGCGGTGACTTTGCCGGAGCACAGGTGGTGGACTTAGAAAGCCACGTAAAGAAGCATCCACGGCTTCCCTGAAGATGTGCTTATGTGTGTTCTGAGCAGTATCCCCCAACCCCAGGCTAGAAGCGAGTCCCCCTGCTCCTCCAGCTTGCATGGCTCTCACGTGGTCCATTGGGCCCCACCCCATTCTTTCCAGTCCCAGGAAATCTTCGTGCATGGCCACGTTTTCTGTGCCATCTTGGCCTTCTCATTTATCGGCCCCTCAGCACAGTGCCTCCAGCATCCCAGGAACTTGGTTAATGTTTATTTGGATGATGGAATGAAGCTGTCTTCCTGTATTTTGACATTTCTGTCCTTCGAAATATTAATCTATTTTGCCTAGCAGCTTTGCAGGTGCACGCTGCTTATCTTTATAACAAACTGTGAGTCAGAAAGCACTTTTAATCTTCATTATATTATCATTCATATGAATAACATTATCGATTAATGTTTATTGAGGACCTACTATGAGCCAGATAGACTGTTCAGTGCTTTTCATGTGTTCTGTAATTAAATTTTCACGGCAAGCCTAAGAGGCCGTGACTCTTCACACTCTACCTCTGAGGGAAGCAAGGCTTGGAGGTGAGAAATGACTTGCTGAAGGCCACAGGGCAAAGCGGGGACTCGAGTCCTGATCTCTCTGATTACAGAGTCCTTGCTCTCAAACCTCTATCCCTCTCAAATGGAAAAGCACGAGGTAATTCTCACTCTGGAACTTGTATTATTTTGCTTGGGCTGCTATAGAAATACGACAGGTCAGGTGGTTTTAACAACAGAAATGCAGTTTCTCACAGTTCTGGAGGTTGGGAGTCCAAGATCAAAGTATCAGTAGGGTTGGTTTCTCCTGTGGTCTTTCTCACGGGCTTGTAGATGGCCGCCTTCTCCCTCTGTCTTCACGTGATCTTCCCTCTGCGTGCATTTGCATCCTGATGGCCTCTTCTCATAAGGGGACTGGTCATAGTGAGTTAGGGTACACCATCATAACTTTATTTTACCTCAACTATCTCTTTAAAGGCTCTGTCTCCAAATACAGTCACATTTGAGGTATTGTGGGTCTGGGCTTCAACAAATGAAGTTTGGGGACACAGTACAGCTCATAAGAGGCCTCTTCTCAACAGGATCCGTGTTTGATCTGGGGAACAAAGCCAGAATTGCTTTCCTCCTTGTAATATGTATAATGACTCATGAGAGAATCCCTCTCTGTTTTCCCCACCTGAGACCTGAGAGGAAGAGAAGGAAGCTTGGAGTCACTGCCCTGTAGGCTGCATTGGACAATGACCAGACACTCAGACCCAGCTGACAGGGTGTACATGGACACCTTGGATGTGCGCAGCATGGATCTTCTCCGAGTCAGAGAAAGGCACAACTCCCCGTGTTGGTGCATGACAAAGACTGTAAGATACTGAAATTGTCGGGCAAAGTTTCCTCAACTCTTTATTTAAGTGTTACCCAGGTGTGGTGGCTCATGCCTGTAATTCCAGGGCTTTGGGAGGCTGAGGTGGGAGGATTACTGGTGGTCAGGAGGTTGAAACCAGCGTAGCCAATGTGGCAAAATCCCATCTCTACTAAAATACAATTTTTTAAAAAAATACAAAAATTAGCTGGGTGTGGTGGCGTGCCCCTGTAGTCCAAGCTACTTGGGAGACTGAGACATGAGAATCGCTTGGACCTGGGAGGTGGACGTTGCAGTGAGCTAAGACTGCACCCTTGCGCCCAGCCTGGGAAACAGAGCGAGACCCCATCTCAAAAAAAAAAAAAGTTTAATGCTGGCAGAAAAGGGCACACACTCCAGGTGTGTATCTCAGCAAATTTTCACACACTGAAGGCACACAGGTGACCAGCACCCACATGTTATACACAGGTTAATCACAGGACCCTGCCACTTTCTTCATGTCCCCTTTCTGCTCCTGCTATGATGCCACCTCTCATCTCAATTTTATTATTCAATTCATTAAATAAAGAAGTAAAGTGAGGAAATGGTGATAGTAAAAGCAACCAAGTGAGCTCGGCGTGATGGCTCATGTCTGTAAACCTAGCACTTTGGGAGTCCAAGGTGAGAGGGTCACTTGAGCCCAGGAATTGAAGACCAGCCTGGGCAACATAGTGAGACCTCATCTCTAGCAAACAAAACAAAACAAAACAAAACAAAACAAAAATAAGGCATGGTGGCGCATGCCTGTGGTTCCAGCTATTCAGGAGGCTGAGGCAGGAAAATTACTTGAGCCACGATTGCACCATTGTAGTCCATCTAGCCTGGGCAATAGAGTGAGACCCTATCTTAAAAAAAAAAAAAAAAAAGGTAACAGAAACATAGGCGTTATTATTATCTGAGTTCCTGTAGACTGAGCACTTCTCCTGATTAAGTAAGTCAGAAAATGCAGATTAATTTCTCACCTCAGCATCTTCTTCTGCTAAATGGGGGACCATGTCTAATTAATAATGAATTAGAATACCCAGGACAGTATCAGGCACACAGTTGATCAGGACAGTGAACTTATTAGCTAATGGTGAGAAGGATGAATAATAAAGAAAATTATACCTTTTGCTTCTGAAATGAGAAATCTAAGGCGGGCCTAACCAAGAAGCAGCAAGCTGTTTTAATTGTGCTGTTAGGAGGGCTGTTTGTTAAGATACTGAAGAGGGTTGGCCATGGCTTTCTGCTAAGAACCTGCTGATTATCTATATAGAATCCCCGGACAATGCCTCCTATCAATCAGGATGCTTAGGTTTCACGTTTTTCCTCCAGACAGACTCGTGTAGAGCATTCTACATCAACTTGAAAAAACATGGTGCTTGGGACATTCAAAACCCAAGCTTGGTCCCTGGATGAGAGAAAATAGCTGTATCACTGGCAGAGGTGCCTTTGTCATGTACCCTATACAGAGTAGACACTTGACAGTGGGCAGGGTGGGACAGTTTCATGTCCTCGGCTGCCTTGTCTGACGTTCTTGTTCCCTGACAAGTGTGAACATTGGCACTTTTTTTTTCTTCTGATAGAGCCTTACTCTGTCGCCCAGGCTAGAGTGCAGTGGCGCGATCTCAGCTCACTGCAACCTCCGCCTCCCAGGTTCAAGCGATTCTCCTACCTCAGCCTCTGAGTAGCTGGGACCACAGATGTACACCACCATGCCCAGCTAATTTTTGTATTTTTAGTAGAGAAAGGTTTTCACCATGTTGGCCAGGATGGTCTCGATCTCCTGACCTTGTGATCCCACCTGAGCCTCCCAAAGTGCTGGGACTATAGGTGTGAGCCACCGTGCTCAGCCAAAAATTGGCACATTTTAATATTTATCAGTGTACTTATTGCTTCTTGATGCACTTGTACTACACAAGAATTGATTTTCCAGAAATAGGGTTTTTGTTTTTTGTTTTTTTTTGCCTTTCTGCACACTGATGGGTTAGCAAAATGTGTATTTGCATAGAAATCTTTAGTGAGCTCTGCTGGCAAGTGTGTCAAATTTATAAATCTCACTACTATAAAAACATGCTTTTGGATGTGGATTTCCCCCTGTTGATTTCTTCTTTCATTTTTCATGTCCTGGTCACTACGCATTGCATTTATTTGGTTGTTTTTCAGCAATTCATTTACTCAGATTGTGTTTCTGGAGATTAAAGCATCTCACTGTATTTTTATGGTTTTCTACTTTGCAATTTCAAAATCATCCCACTCAAAGGCTGTTGAAAGTCTCCTTCTGTTGAGGGTAAAGCCTGTAACAGCCTTTAACTTCCTTTCTCTTCTCCTGCTGCCACCTTGGTCCACAATTTATCTTTGAAGATGCTGAGTTTTAATGGGCAGGGTATAGTGCAGAAACCAGATGGTTTTGACTCACACCTGTGAAAATGCTGGGGATCTGCGAAACATTAAAGTTAATGGCCAGAATAAGGCTGCCAAGCTCAGTGGGATCGTACTTAACTGGCATCATTCTGGTTAACTGAACTATCCATTAACTCATGGTTACATCTGCTCATGCCCCCTGCTATCCCCCTACTCACCACCCACCCAGGTCCTCCCAGGGGGCAGTTCGCTGCTGCTGTCTTATCTCCTTAACTTTACCCCTTTCATCTCTCCCCTGGTAACTGATTTCTTTTTCCCTCTTGGAGTTTCTTGTTCATTTCTTCTTCCAGTTGCATCTCTCCCTTTACCCAGATATATTTCCGTTTTACTTGTGTTTGGTCACCTGAGAACTTTGGCTTTTATTGCCCGATGTATTCAGTGATTCACTTGCACCTTTACCCTTGTGTTGTTCTGATCTTTCAGACAACTGGACGCAGGTTTATCTTTGAACTTGTCCTTACTTTTCTTGATGTTTTAGTGCTCCTGGATGTCCAAGCTCATTCTTGTGCTTGTTGAAGGAAGGTTTTGGCCACCCAGTTGTCAGCTGCTGAAGTTTAACTGTGCATTCTAACCACATCTGCATTTTATTACATCATACCTGGGCAGCAGGTAATTTTAGGAAAACCTTGAAAAGAAATGACTTATTGGAAGAAATTGAGGATTCTGTCCTTTTTCTCTCCATTCTTCTCCTGCACCACATTTGTAAGCTCATGCTTAAATAAATCCTGACTCTACTCTGATAAAACTCCTTAAAAGTGAACCCTGTGGCTGGGGGCAATGGCTCATGCTTGTAATCCCAGCACTTCAAGAGGCTGAGGTGGGCAGATCACCTGACGTCAGGAGTTCGAGACCAGCTTGGCCAACATGGTAAAACCCTGTTTCTACAAAAAATACAAAATTAGCCGGGCGTGGTGGCGTACACCTGTAATCCCAGCTACAAGGGACACTGAGACACAAGAATCACTTGAACTCATGAGGCAGAGATTGCAGTGAGCTGAGATCGTGCCACTGTACTCCAGCATGGGCAACAAGAGCGAAACTCCATCTTTCAAAAAAAATGAACCCTTGTAGTTTCTTCTTCTATTTGGCAGATGGACCCTAAGGTGGCCCCAGTGATACCCCACCTCCTAGTGTCCAAGACCTGATGTGATCACTTATCTTCCACCTTGAATGTAGGTGGGACTTGGGACTGATTTCTAACCAATAGAATATGAAAAAGATAATAGGATGTAACTTTTTAGACCAGGATACACTCTGTGGCAAAGCAAAGGAATTTTGCAAATACCATTAAGGTCTTAAATCAGACAAATTCACAGTTAATGAGAAGGGGGTCATCCTGGGTGGGCCTGACTTAGTAAGGGGAAAATCCCTTAAAGACGAGCTAAAATAAGAAAGTCTCTCTCTATTGCTAGCTTTGAAAAATTAAGCTACCTTGCAGCAAGGAACTACAGTTCGCTTCTAGGAGCAGAGAGTGCCCCAGAGAAACCAGCAAGAAAATGGGGACATTCGTCCTTTAACAACAAGGAAATGAGTTTTGCTAGTAACCTAAGGGAGCTTGAAGGTGATTGACCATCCCCAGTCAAGCCTCTGATGAGACCACATCCCCACAAGACAACTGGATTTCAGCCTGGAAAGACCCTGGATTGAGAACCCAGCTCAGCCACACCCAGACTCCTAACCTATAGAAGCTTTAAGATAATAAATGTGTGTTATTTTAAGCTGCTAAGCTTTTGGTAATTTGTCACATGGCAATAGAAAATGAATAAACCCTGAATAGTAGATAGAGACTGCACCTTTCTTTGACATTTCACTGCACAGCAAGTTCTTAGTTACTTACCAGGTTTCAGAGGATAGCTATGAATTTGATGATCTTATGAGAAACGTGTTCCCTTTGGCCAGACAGCGTGGCTCATGCCTGTAATTCAAGCACTTTGGGAGACCAAGACAAAGCAGATCACTTGACATCAGAAGTTCGAGACCAGCCTGGGCCACATGCCGAAACCCCATTTCTACTAAAAATACAAAAATTAGCCAGGCATGTGGTACGTGCTTGTAACCGCAGCTACTTGAGAGGATGAGGCATGAGAATCACTTGAATCCAAGAAGCAGGGGTTGCAGTGAGTGCAGTGGCCGCTGGGACATTTATCAAGCTGTGAAGGGCACCATGATGTTCTTACCTGGGTCGTGTCACTGCACTCTAGCCTGGGCAACAACGAGAGACTCCATCTCAAAGAAATGTGGGCCGGGCACAGTGGCTCACCCCTATAATCCCAGCACTTTGGGAGGCCAAGGCGGGCAGATCACGAGGTCAGAAGATGGAGACCATCCTCCCCAACATGGGGAAACCGCATCTCTACTAAAATACAAAACATTAGCCAGGCCTGGTGGCGGGTGCCTGTAGTCCCAGCTACTCATGAGGCTGAGTCAGGGGAATAGCTTGAACCTGGGGGGTGGAGGTCGCAGTGAGCCAAGATCGCACCGTTGAACTCCAGCCTGGGTGTTGGGAACCAGCCCAACCCTGTGCGTGGGTGTCCCATGTCCCGGCAGTGATGAGGGAGTGAGAAAAGAAATAAAGACACAAGAATAGAATTTTACAGCAGGGGTCCCAGGGTCCAAGGCACTCTCTCTTGGCACTGAGCTCTGGGCTCTAAGCGCTTTTATTAGGTGTATTATCTTGTTAATCTTGCAGGCTATGGGGAGGGGGGTTGATGAGGAAAATAAGAGGAGGAAGAGCATGTGTCTGCAGCATTCAATAGCAAAGATGATTCTCCTAAGACATGCTACCTAAGGGCACTGAGATTTTACCACCCATTGTCTAACTAGGTGCTTTGGCAATAGAGGTGCAGCAGTGCCATGAGGTCTGACCACACACAATGCATCAAGGGGCTTCTATCTCCCGAGCATTGTGGACACAGAGCAATCGGAATTGCTCCATTTTCTGAGAACATAGGCAGAGCCTGTAGTCTTTTGGTGCTCTCTGCCCTGCAAGGCCTTCCGACCTTACCAGCACCATCTGCAGAAACCCTCTGGAGTCTTAGGAGCAGAGGTTGCATTTGCTTTCCAGAGTCTTTTGCATAATCTCCCTTTACAAGATCCTCACACAAACTCTATGTTGGGAAGGATTGTGGGACCAAAGCAGTTTCTTTTCTGCTCTGCACCCACACCGCAGTGTTCCACACTCTCAGATGTCTTTACCAGAGGCCCTCTGTTACCGCTTGATCTCTGCTTTTACTTTACTACACCATAGTTTGCATATGATCCGTGGTACAAATCTCAGTGTATAAAAAGTAAAGCAAGCTTGTAATCATTTAACTATAAGTAACACTGGTCTGCCCCTGGCCATCCCTTCCCACACCTGGGGACAGTGCAAGACTCCATCTCAAAAAAAAAAAAAAAAAAGTGTACTTTTTAAGGAAAGTTCTATTTTTGATGATTTTCCACGATGAACAAAGAAGAAAATAATATACAGTACTGAGACTCATGTGAACATGATTTAGACACACTTCCCCCTACAGAGTCACATATTGTATAGCATCAAATAGCATCAAGAGCAGCTCATGTGACCAGAATGTGGCACAGTCTTTGCTCTATAGGTCATATTGGGACTCGCTGAGGAGAAATGAGGGGAATTCAAAGTCCAGGTTGCACCACCAACTTTGTAGATGAGGAAAGTAAGAACCCACAGCATCTTGCCCGTAGAATTCAATAGATGCCCTCCGCCTTGAATCCCATTGACCTAACAGGTCATATGATTTCCATTAGTTTGCAGAATTTGCAGAACAACCCAAGGGCAAAAGTGAAATCGGAATTTTGCTTTTGAATTTCTGAAACCTTGTTTTATTTATTTATTTTTTAATCTTTTTTTTTTTTTTTTTTTTTGGCCTGGCATCTTCCCCTTTGAAAACTCCCTGAGTGCCCCAGCATTATGTACTAAAAGACTTCTATTTCCAACTGGCAGGGGTCTGCAAAATTTCTCTGCCTCCTATGCTCACCCAGCCCTAAGTAATTGTCTTGATGTTTCTTTTATTGTCACCTCTGAAACAAGATGAAGAATCGGACGGTTTGCTTTAGAACGCATTAACTTCTTTGTCACATGAATACTGACTCGTATCTTATTTCCCACTTGCAGTAAGAAAACCATTCAGATCTTTTCCCTCACAGGACAATATCTTTAATAGCTTCTGTGTGTTTCCTATTTTTGGCTGTCTCTGTATAAACAGACTAATCTAATAGCATGCTGAACCCATCTAACTTGGCAGAAATTCAGAAAATCACTCATTTCTATGGCAAGCTGAGATGCCAAGAAGGGGAAAAAACCCTCACTTTTATTGCAGAAAGATTTTTCTCAAAGTTGCCTTTCATGAACATAATATGTCTATCATTTGGAATTCTCCAGCACCCTGGCTGGAAATTATTTATTGCGGAACGACGCAGTGGCGAACGAGAAGGTATTATTCCCTGTATGATTCCTGGCTTGAATGTGTTTGCCTAAAGGAGCAGATATTGTATGAACACGATTTTGAATGCTGGCATGGTGACGAAAGGTGATGTTTACCTGGAGTGTGTACACACAAAGCCCTATTCATTTTACCTCAAAGGAAAGAACTTCATGCCCCCCTTCACAGCCTGGTGAATGTTCCAGCTGACCCTGCGTTCTGCCTCTATCACTGGAACAAGAGCCTGTCTTTGGGAAGGGGTGTCTTCCCTGGCACTCTGATTTGTAGCCAGTTTTGCACATGGCAGGTCTCAAGCTGTCTGAAGTCTTGGCTTCCATTCCTAATCTACTAAAACTTTGCTGGAGAACATCACCCATCACGCTGAGGGATCCTCTAACAACTCAGTTTTATGAGGACAGCTGCATTTCTGCCTTTAGGCTGTGGTCACCGGGGGCCCTGCCCCAGCCCCACTCTTTAGCCTCAGTCCCTCCATGGCTCCCCTGACTGAGACCCTCACCACAGGACAGGAATCCCTGGAGCCCCCCTGATCCAAGGCCAGCATGTTCCATTTGAGGGTAACTGGAATCTTGAATTTCTCCCCCGAAACAACCCTCAACCTACTTCTAGAATGCCATATGCTTTTCTATATGCTATTCTTTAATTTCAGTTGGTATATGTTATTTTTTGAAACAGACTTTATTTGTTAGAACAGTTTTAGATTTAAGAATTAAATTTAAGATTTAAAGAACAATTGAGACTATAGTACCAAGTTCCCACGTATGTAACATCCAGTTTACCCTATTATTTTAGCATCTCATGTTATTTGGTACATTTATTAAGATTAAATAATTGATATATTAGGCTGGTGCAAAAGTAATTGTAGTTTTGCCATTAAAAGTAACGTGGTTTTGCTTTTGCAGTTTTTGCCATCTGCCAATTACTTTTGCAGTTTTGGTCATTACTTTTTTAATTAAAACAAAATAAACAAAGCATTATAGGATTATACTTTTAATTAAAAGTAATGCGCAAAACAGCAATTACATTTGTACAAACCTAATATTATTAATAACTGAAGTCCATCGTTTATACATATTGCCTTAGGTTTTTAAAAAATTTTTACCTAATGACCTTTTTGTGTTCCAGGGACCTATCCAGGATACCACATTTTATTTAATTGTCAGGTCTCCTTAGCATCTTCTTGGCTGTGAGACTTTCCCAGAATTGTCTTTGTGATGACCTTGACAGCTTTGAGGAGTACTGGTTGGGTATTCTGTAGGATGCCCCTGTATTGGGATTTGTATGATGCTTTTCTCATGATTTGGACTGGAGTAAATGAATTTCAGAGAGGAAGACCCCAGAGGTCTCTTTTCATCACATCATATCAAATGGTCTACATTCATCATGATTCACCGTTGATGGTGATGTTGAGTCACCTGGTCAAGGTAGTGTTTATCAGGTTTCTCTACTGCACACTTATTCTGACCCTCGCTGTGCCCAGCCCACTTGTGGAGTGGGGATTTAGTGTTCTCATTCTCGCTCTTTGAGGGTAGAGTATCTGCATATACTACTTGGAATTCTGCCTGGAATATTTCTCTCTTCTCCCTCATTTACTTAATCATTTATTTATGTCAAGGTAGACTTGTGGACATTTATTTTATGCTTTACGTTATAATCCTATACTACTTTATTTATTTCGTTGCTTAAGTTTTTCAGATGAAACTATTTGGCCTTCAAAAGCTGCAGCTGTTGGCTCCTATGTTCTTGTGAGGTACACTCGTCGTGGTGTGGTGTGTTTTTACCTTTGGTTTCTTTGTTTTCATTTCTTTTTTGCTTTTTGTCCCTCTTCTTCCCTCCTCCCCACAAAGGGCAGTATACTACTATTATTTCTGGAATGTCAGCCACATTGATGCTTTTTTAAAAATAAAAATCATACTAGAGCAGTAAGCAGTATGGGTGAGTCCTCTCACTTTACATTTTACTTTATATAATTTAAGTCCCTGTCAGGCCACTCTTTTTTCCTGGTGTGTTTGCTACCATACCTCCCCAGGGGTTAGCCCTCTGAACCTGCTTGGCCACATAGCCAGGTCTTCAAGTCCCAAAGGGAGGCCATCACAAACTACTCAGCATGGAGAAGACCCGAGTCACAATCTTGGCTCAGCCTCACCCTTGGGCAATGCAGTTTCGCCTGTGTCCTCTCTACACCATACTTTCTTTAAAGACAAGGGGTTTGCTTTGGCTGGTCTTCAAGGCTCCTTCAAACCTTGCCATTCTGTGATTCTGTAAGTTGTTGAATAATGGCCCAGGATGCCCACAAGAAGTCACCAATGAGATTTCAGGTGTTCCGCTGGAAATCTTGAGAAAATCACAGAGAAAAGGAGAAGAAAAACAAGAAAGAGGAAAAACTGGACTTATAAATAGGAAGACAATGAATATGGGGCATGGGCTGGGGAGAGAAGAGTCATTGACAGTGACAGGAAATAAATAACCTTGATGCTAATGCTGGGAAAATTCTGGAACAACATGGAGGTACCTCTGTTAACTCTATTTCATTTTTGAAAAGTCTACGAGACAAAAGGTGCAAAGTAGAGTATGCAGTGATTTCAGGTGTGTTGGGCTGTAACAAGATGATGCTGACTTAGACGACGTTAGTCAACATCAGATGTCCAGATCAAGAGAGGCAGGAGTCCCGTGGATTTGGCACTGGCCAGAACATGTCTGGAATCTTGTTTTTTGCCTTGAGTGTCACCTGTTGAGAGCTCTGTTGACAAACTGGTATGTGTCCTTGGGAGAGTAGCCTCAGGACGAGAGGATGAAGGACACAGGAAGTGTCAGACTTTGTAAGGATTTTCGAAGGTCAGTAGATGATGGCTCTACACTGGAATGAACCTTCCCACCAAGGATCTGTTTCCCTTTGTTGGAGATGGAAAAGCAAAGGCTGGATGCTTGATATTGTCATGACTGCTATCTAAGGAGGGTTTGGCCGACTGAGGAGTAAGGCCTCTCTCTCATGTCACATTCAGTGGTGCTAATGTTTCCTGAAGTTTCCCTTTCATTTCAGTCCAGTGTTTCAGAATCTCAGCCCCCAGGAGAATCCTCTTTGTTTGCTTTAAATATACATTCCCAGGCCCTGTGTGGCCATGCTGATACACTAGGTCTGGGGCTAGGGGGCTGTGGGTGCTGAGAATCTGTATTTCTATCAAGCTCCCAAGGTGTCCTCATATATGCTTGGAGGCGAGAAGTACCTTCCTAACAGGCTTGCCAGCTCCTTTAGAATAAAAACCATATTTTCTTCCTTTTTTTTGAATGCCTCCCCATACAAGGATAATTACACAGAATAAGCACTGAGATGCCTGTTGATGGATTTTTTCCAGCAAATTTTTTTTTAGCTCTCTTTGTCTGGAACTTTGCAAAATAAACACCATGGTCGCCCCATGCTTTGTAAGTGGTGTGGTAGAATGGAATTTCAGTGTTTTAAATTGGGGGTTAATTTCTTGCCTTCAAATGAATTATGAAAGGAAGAGGAGAGACCTTTGGAAGAGTCTGAATGTTGATGCCGACGACTAGCCAGGCGCTTCCCTTCCAGCTGGTTTCGTGAGGGATTAAGAGGCTGCTGTTGTGAATCTCCCATTAGTGATGGTCCCAGGCCCCCTCCTCATTTGTGCATTTATCTTGCAAGGGGCATATTTAGGAGATGTTTCCATTCTATTTTATCTGCAGAATTACTTTCCATTCCGAGGTCTTTTATGTAAGTATTCCCTTGAACCCGTTCCAAAAAGTGGATTTTTAACCCAATAGACCATAACTGCAGTGTTTTATCGTGCATACATATTTCAAAATGTGAATGTAAGTAGATTTAGCAAAGTTAAAATAAAATTAAAACTTTTCAAAGGGCACCACTGCTCGCTTTCCCATGTTGGAGTTTTCCCTTTGGGGTTCTGATGCCATTTAAAAGACTGAAAACAGGAAGACCTTTTCTCTTGGGTATTTCTTTTTTTCCTCCACAAGGGGTGGGGTTCAGAAGACATTGGTGAGGTTAGGCCTTCCTTTGTGTCCCAGGAGTACACTTGATAGCAGTGTAGGATGAATTCCAAATCTGTGAGTTAGTGCCATATATAGCACTGTCGTCGGTAGGATTTCTCACTGGCATCTCTGCTTCCCCTCTCGGCTCTCTTGAAATCCCTTCTTCAGGCGGAAGCTAGAGTCACTTCTCTAAAATAGAAATCTGATCTTGCCACCACCCTACTTGCCACTCCCTGCCTAATCCCTTCCCTGTCTCACCATGTCCCTTAGGATAAAATACCAAAATCCTTTCCAGGCCCTGTAAGACTCCTGCCAACCTCTGCAGCTTACTTCATACCACTTTCCCCAGGAACCTGCTACCCACCCCGCTTCTTGCCACAGGGCCTTTGCACAGGCTCTTGTCTCTGGCTAGAGTGGTCTTCCCATCCTGCTTTAGCTAATCAAGCCTTTCTCGTCATTTAGGGTTCGAATGCATCATCACTTTCTCTGGGGTGCAGGGGTCTTTTAGATAAGTATTCCCTTGAACTCATTCCAAAAAGGTGGATTATTAGAAATAGAAGAAAAATTAGAAATAGAAAATTAACTGAGTTCTAGTTTTTAGAAAATTAAGAAGTAGATTTTCAGAAACAGAAAATTAATTAACTTAGAACACAGAAAATTATCCAAACTTAGTTTAATTTCCGTTTTCCAGCACCTAAATGGGTCCTCCTTGCTTCTCTTCCCTGCCTTCTTTTTTTTTTTTCCTTTTTGTTGCCTTAGCACTTACTAAGTCTTACTCATATAGACTCCCAGCTCCACAAGGGCAGGGATTTTAGCCTATTTTATTGAAAATCTATCACCAGTCAGTGTCCCATAGAGAGTCCTCAAAAATAATTGTCGAATGAACGAATGATGATAGCGTGATCATTGCTTCTTCCTCACCCAGCTGTAAGTTTCCCAAGGCCAGGCACCGGTGTCCCATTTTGCTCACTGTTGCTGTGTGGGAAGGAGTACAGCAGCTTGTTGAAAGCTTGGCTCTTGACTCCATCTGGGAAGTTAGATTTTAGGAGGGCTATCACCATTCCCAGATGGGATAACAGTGGCTCACTGTGTCTAGACCGCTTGTACCAAAAATATGACTCATATGGAATACCTGCTTTCCTTCGTGGAGGCTGGAATTTTGGTACATGCGAGGGAGAGGGTGCCTTCATGAACACCTTCCAATAAAAACCCTGAACACTGAGTCCCTACTATGTTTCCCTGGTAGACAGTGCTTCATATATATTTCACAGCTCATTGCTGGGGGAGTCATTAAATGTGTCCTTTGTGACTACCCTGGAAGAGGACAGTTGGAATGTTGTACCTGGTTTTCCCCAGACTTTGCCTCATTTATCATTTTTCTGTGCTCATTTTGCCTTGCATCTTTTTGCTGCGGTAAATCTCAGCTATGAGTGTGACTGTATGCCGAGTCCTGTGAGTCCTCCTTGCAAACCACCCAACCTGGGTTGGAGTTTCAGTGCCCAGCACAGTTGAGGTCTAGTCCCACCTATGTCAAGAAAATAGCCAACAAATAATGCCTGAATGAATTAAAGAGGCCATCAGCAGTCAGCCCCCCGGCCCTGGCTTTGTGGGCTCTGCATCATGCATTTAACCAATGACAGATTAAAAACATTCAAACAAATAAACAGAGGGTGGTTTCTGTAATGAATGTGTGCAGACTGCTTTTTTTTGGTCATTATTCCTTAAACAATCCACCATAACCACTATTTATATTGCGTTTATATTGTACTAGGTTTTATAAGTAATCTAGAGATTATTTAAAGTATACGGAAGGAAGGAGTGCACACATTATATGCAAGTACTATACCATTTTATGTCAGGGACTTGAGCATTTGTAGATTTCGGTATTCATGGGGGTTCCTTGAACCAGTTGCCTATGGATGCTGAGGGACAGCTGTACAAATCACATTTAGGAGTGGACACAGGTCAGTTGTGCCATCTCATCCACCCCTTCCTTACCCAGGATTCTCCATGACTTGTTTCAAGGCCTCACCACATCAGACTCTTTCTACTCACAGTTGCTGAGATAGAGCTGGACAGATCCAGCAGCCACGCCCCAAACAGAACTCAAACTGTCACTCATCAGGATATTCCAAGTATGGCAAACTGCGGAAAAATTAGGACAGATGTATGACTTGATTCATAGAAAGCTAAATCAATTTTATTTCTATAATTGTCCTTTATTCTGGGACTATGTTCAACAGACATTTTCAGTGTTATTCTTTTTTTTTTTTTTTTTGAGATAGGGTCTCACTCTGTCACGCAGGCTCTAGCACAGTGGCGTGATTTTGGCTCACTACAGCTTCCTCCTCCCAGGCTACAGGTGTGGCTACAGGTGTGTGCCATCATGCCTGGCTATGGTTTGGTTTTTTTTTTTTTTTGTGGAGACGGAGTTCCACCATGTTACCAAGGCTGGTCTCTAACTCCTGGGCTGGAGAAATCTACCCACCTCGGCCTCCCAAAGTGTTGGGATTACAGGTGTAAGCCACCACACCCAGCCAAAATATTCTTTCCATAGTGATTAGAAGTAGCAGAAGCTTGTTTTCTTTTTATTGGCACTGCTGTCTTACATGCACTTTTGGATTTAAAATATTCTGTATTTTGTGAAATGACCATGATTGGAGATGGTAGATGTTTTCTTAAGTCATCTTACTTGGAAAAATAAAACAAAAGTTGACAACCTAATTTCAGACCTTTCAGTTTTTTCTAGGGAAAAAAAAAAGTTTCTGGGTCCATGAAATCCAGAAACTGGAGAGTAAACTAGCAAGTTAGCAAGTACTTGCTTGGTGGGTAAACGTTTAAGATCAAGAGCCGGAAATACCTGGGTTGAATTCCACTTCTCTCGTATGAAGTGACTAGTTGCAAAATGACCCCATCTTTCTGAGCTGTGCTTTTATCTCTGTACGATGGGGTTAATACTAGTATTTGCTTCCTAGGATTGTTTTGGAGGGAAGTGAGGAATAAATGATATAATTTACTAAAACACGTAGTATTTGACACAGAATAGGTCAGCATGTTCTGAGTATTGGAGTCATTATTGAGTTATTCCACTGCCTTTGTATTTGAGTCCTTTCTTTGGGACATTCCTGCTTATGTTGCAGATGTTATTTTTTTGAAGAGGCAGTAGGCCAGGAAAGGGGTGGGATAAATGAGGAAGGTGCTGATATCAACCTTCAGTGTCCTCCTCATACCACACATCGTCTCTTTCCCCACTTACTCACCTGGCCACATGTTAACCTGATTACCTCCGCACCCCTGCCAAGTATAAAAGAAAGGGGAGGGTCATGTTGGGGAGGGATCCCCATTTTACAGATGAAGAAGTTAAGGTGGCCGGGCGCGGTGGCTCACAACCTGTAATCCCAGCACTTTGGGAGGCCGAGGTGGGCAGATCACTTGAGGTCAGGAGTTTGAGAGTAGCCTGGCCAATGTGGTGAAACCCTTTCTCTACTACAAATACAAAATTACCTGGGTGTGGTGGTGTGTGCCTGTAATCCCAGTTACTTGGGAGGCTGAGGCAAGAGAATCGCTTGAGCCTGGGAGGCAGAGGTTGCAGTGAGCCGAGATTGTGCCACGCACTTCAGCCTGGGTGACAGAGCAGGACTCTATCTCCAAAAAAAAAAAAAAAAAAAAAAACGATTTGGAGAGCGTAAGTGCCTTATATGGGGTTGCCCAGCTAGGCAGGGACAGGGCGGTGATTTGAACCTAGGAGCTCTTGGATTGTAAAGGTTTGATTCACCCCTCCCTCTCCACCCTTCCTATTTTCAAGCCTGAGCAGGTGACGCTGCATTTTGTACCGTATGACTTTAAAACAGAACCACGAGTTCAGAACTTTGGTTAGGTCGTGCCTGTGTTCTCTGGAAAACACACGGCAACAGTGGTTTCCAGCCTTTCCTTGTGCAGGTTTCTGACGAGTACGCTGGCAGGCCTCTGGCTTCAGAGATGCCACTACAAAGGTCTCCTCCTTTTCATAAACAGATTGCTGCAAGGCCCGCTTCTCAAGAAAGCAACTTGTGCTACCCCCTGCGTGCTTTTATGCTTCGCTGTGAAGTGTAGAGTTGGGCTGGCAGGCCTGGCTTTCTTCTCTGCTTTATGTATGATTCATCAAGAGAACTCCAGGCCGTGGTGTGCGGGGCAACCTGGGCTCCCTTCCCGAGTGCAACAAACAGGGGTTGGGACCGGTTTTCCTTCCTACTCACATGTAGGTCACCTGCAGGAGCAGGGCAGGAACCATCTGAGGTTTTTCTATTGTTGGTTTTGTTTTTTAGGTTTCTCATTGCTGGGAACAGTCCCAGCTCTGCTGACCAAAGGGCTGAGTGTCCTTTTATCAGCCTGTCCCTCTAGAAAGTACAAAGAGGCAACCCTCGGGCCAACTGACAGCCAGCTGTGGGGTTGGACCCTGTTTTTCAACACACCGGTGAGCACTCTTGAACCCAGAGAAGGTGCGGGTTGGAGATGTAGCTGTACGCCTCTGTACCAGACACCTTTTTGTACAGTTGGCATAAGAATTTTTACCATTAGAGATTCACTTTGTGTCTTTGAAAAGTTTCAAATCCAAATGTCCAGGAGAAAGGAATGCCATAAATAGTGGTCAGCTAAGAGCAGGCAGTTAGTTGAGTGCATGACAGGTATCTCATTACAAATGGATGCTGAAATGCCCGAGTGTGGAAATGATATGCTTCTGCTTTTATTTTTAAGTCATTCTTAGGTCTTTCACTTACTCCCTGATTGATGCACCAAAAATGCTGTTTGATTGCAAGAGCAAGTGGGGGTGTTAAAAGTTCTAGGGACTTAAAACCAATGGATCCTGCCCATAAACCTCATCTGGAGAGAATGAAGCTGAGGGCCACTGGTTCAGAGGCTCGGCACCAGACTGGAGAGAGAGAGACACAGGGAGAGAGAGAGAGAGAGAGAGAGTGTGTGTGTGTGTGTGTGTGTGTATGTGTGTGTAGGTGGGCTTAGAAAAGTGCTGACTTTGTGAACAAGGAGGAGGGAAAAGGGCCCAGAGCAGGAACGAGCCTGTAAATAAATTCATCCCAGGCTCAGCCCCCTTCCTTCACCTGAGATTCCTCATCCAACCCAGACAGCTTCCTCGCAGTACATATCCCTCCACCCACCCCTTGCAGATGGGAAACCTTGCCCATCAGGAAGTCAGATTTCAAATCTAAAAGTGCCTAATGCCAAAACGGTACCTCTTTCTACTCAACATCTGCAGTCACAGGCTGCCTGACTCGGTATTTGCCGGTGTCTGGCTCTGGGCTATTAGAATTAGATGCATGAGACCCTTTCAATCTAAACCTTAAGTATTTTGCCTGTTGGACAGATGCCTGGTTTTCCCTTTAATCCATCGCCCAAAAAGCCTGAGGAAGGATGGCAGGTGGACTTGGATCTCGGCCACCACCTTAGATCGTGATTGGGGACTTGGGCGACCGCTCCTCTGGGGGAACTATGGGAGCTCTCATATGTTGTCCTGGACTGGACAAGAAGGGAAGAAGAATTCTGAAACCTGCAGAATTACAAGTCATGCACCTGGGTTCGCATCCTGGCTGGGCCACTTATTTTCTGGGGACCTCAGTCAAGCGACTCTTCCTCTCTAAGCCTCAGTTCCTTCATCTACAAAATGAAGATGTCAGTAGTGTCTTTCTTCAAGGGTTATTGAGAGGGTGAAGTGCTAAAAATGCTTGAACGGCACTCGGACAGGCACTAACACAACATCATCCATATCCACATCAGTGTCATCGGCGTCCTCATGAAAAGCACTGGACATCAGTTTGCCCTTGGGCTGGGTGTCCATGTTGGAAAAACAGCTAGTGGAAGGCATGCCCAAACCTCAGAAGTTGGCCTTCCCACACAGACATCAGTGGTAGCCACTGTAGGGGAAGAAGATGCTTTGGAAACCAGGGCACAGAGAAAAGTGCCTCGTATAACACAGAGCCAAGAGAGGTCACTGTGGAAGTACAGAGGAAGCCTTGGCCTAATTGCATGGATAATACAATTCCATAACTCATCCTGCCAACGCGAAGGTAGATGGACGATCCCTCTCGTTGCCGCAGAACATTGCCCGTGTTTTCCTAGGAGAGACATCTGCACTCTAGTAGTGATTAAAATGCCTTGGACAGGCTCTTGCTATTAAGAGTTTCTGGCTCCAGTTTAATAAAAGGTAGTATATTATAATGGAAACCAGGTTATTATTGATAAGAACTAGACACATTATAGACCAGGTCGAAGCTCTGATAATGCAAAACGCAAGGGGAGGCAGCTAAGGGTTATTGCAAACCTACTATGTGTCAATTGCTAGACTAGACACCTCAGAGACATCACAGCTAGAGAATAAACCAAGTCCCCACCTTTGACTAAACCAAGTCTGGCTTCTCTGATATATTAATATATTTAATCATCAGACTTTCAGTGTTAAAGGAGATTACAGTAGAGGCATCCAGTTGATTGGGGAATAGTTGCTGCAAATGATAAGCTCTTTTGAATAAACGGATACTGACTTAATGAGATTCTGCTGTGTATTATCTTTTTTCTCTCGTAGAAAATAAGAGTGGCAGCTCTCCCCACCCGCCATTCTCAGTGCTTTTGCCTACTGAGTGCTTTTGCCTCCCTCTTTTCTCTCACTCCATGGGAACTTGTAACATTTATAATTAATGGATTTTTAGCCCCAAGTTTCTGGAATTCTAAGAGGGCCTGAAAGGTAAGTGCCCACTTACCGAAGTGTGCGAACAAAAACAGGCGACTTAGCTCAGCAAGTAGGAACGGAGTGGCGTTTCCCACCTGTTCTGAAGTCGTGTGTTTGTTTCTGGAGGGAATCAAGAGGCATTCAACCTCCTGTTAATTTGGTTGCTCCTTCAGATACCTTCTTCATGGTACAGCCCTGAGCTGACTCATTTAGAGACCAATTGTTAAGGACCCATCGGAGGGCCTGTGCATTGGTTAAAACTCCTTGTCTGGCCATAAAGGCTTGGCGTGGTTTGGACGCATTTCCCCTTATCTGCCTGGTTCCCAGTAGAGGCAAGTGTGCATTTGAGACAGGTTTGAGGATTCAGGCTGTCCAGTCCCTGCTCATCTGCACCTCACCAAGGAATGTGGACTAATGAAAAATAAATTGCACATGTTAAATGCCCGTCACACCATCTGCATTTTCTAATCCTACCAATAACTCTGTGTGTGATGAGAGATGTTCCTGCCAGTAATCTCAGCACTTTCGGAGGCTGAAGCGGGCAGATCACCTGAGGCTAGGAGTTCGAGACCAGCCTGGCCAACACGGTGGAACCCACTCTCCCATCCCTCCCCATCTGTACTAAAAATACAAAAATTAGCTGAGTTTGGTGGTGGGTGCCTGTAATCCCAGCTACTTGGGAGGCTGAAGCAGGAGAATCTCTTGAACCCAGGAGGCAGAGGTTGCAGTGAGCTGAGACCGTGCCACTGCACTCCAGCTTGAGCAAAAACAACAACAACAACAAAGAAGAAACGTTCCTGCCCCCACGTTATAGATGAGGCTTTTAAAGGTACCCAGCCACTGGTCCACAGTCATGTTACTCATCAGCCACTGGTCCACAGTCATGTTACTCATCAGTGATCCACCTGACTTTGGAAATTTGGTTTCTTTAGAACTTTCTACCACATCACATTTTCTTACTCCCTGACAGCATTCCCAGATCAAAGAAAGGTAAAAGAAGGAAAGGCTGGAGACATCGTTTTGCTGTATGTCTCTTGATAAAGGGCTCAGAACTAAGTACATAGTGGGTGCTCAAGCCCTTCTGTGTGAAAGGAACTTTCAACACCATTGGCAGCAGCTCAGATTGTCAAAATGGAGCGATGTGTAGGAACCTGGGTCCTGGGCAGCATTGTTCCGGCCCAGGGCCCTCTGTGGTGTGTGTGTCTCCATCTTGCAGCCTTTAGGAACATAAAGGGGACCTCTGTAGCTGGTATCAGCATCTGTGAGCATGCGGGACGTTGCTTCCTTGTAGGGTCCTTACTTCCTCTGAGTGGCGGGGAGAGGTCTCTATACCTTCTTCCACCAGCTAGACCCAGAATCACTTTCACCTTGCTCACCTGTCTGTGCAGTGTTTGAGTTCTTCCCTGGGAAGCTTGCTTAAATAATCCACTTCTCTCAGGGTTCTCTGTATCTCTTTTCCCCACTCTAAGCTAAACTCTTCTCTTAGTTATTCTAAAAACTGTGCAGTGCCAGGCACTACCTTCACCACTGTTTCCCATGACAATTATTTTTACATGACAGTTTAAAAAACAGGAAGAAGCCCAGGCGTGATAACTCATGCCTATAATCCCAGCACTTTGGAAGGCCAAGGCGGGTGGATCACCATGTCAGGAGTTCGAGATCAGCCAGGCAAACGTGGCGAAAACGCATCTATACTTAAAAAAAACATATGAAGAATTAGTCGGGTATGGTGGTGGGTGTAATCCCAGCTACTTGGGAGGCTGAGGCAAGAGAATTGCTTGAACCCAGGAGTTGGAGATTGCAGTGAGCCGAGATCCCGCCACTGCACTCCAGTCTGGGAGACAGAACGGGACTCCGTCTCAAAAAAAATACACAACAAAACAGGCACACACGACTTCTATTCCCATTTTGCAGACAGGCCAACCAAGGCTTAGAGTGGTTGAATGACTGGTCTAATGTTCCTAAGTGGCCAGAGGCAGAGTCAGGATCCGAACCCAAGAGGTAGGCTCAAGTAGTCGGTGTTTCTTCTTTAAACCTTTCCATTCAGCTCTTCTCATCCCCTGTCCTTTCCTCCTCGTGCTGGGTTTGTCGTTTCTTCCCCTTCCACCTTCCATCACCATGTATGTTGTTGTTTGTTTCCTCTGCAAGCAGCATCTGAAAGGCCCAGACCCAGCCCATTGGCCTTGGGCTCTGATAAGATCTGTCTGTGCTCCTTTTGCCTGGCCTGTACCTGCCTTTTCTGAATGACCCTGTTAATTGCAATTGACTCTCATAGAATGTGGATAGCAGTGCCACTTGACACCAGACTAATGCTTCTGACTTTTCCATGGTGCCCCCGCAGCAGGCTGGAGGGAACAGGGGGATGGTCAGAGGAGAGATAGAGCGCTTCAGCTTCCAATCAAATAGAGCAGTAGAGCTTTTCTCTTTCTCAAGGCGCTCTCTCTGTCCCTCCGCGTCCCACCTCAGGTTGGGCGGAGATGTGGCATTTCTAGGAATTCACAGTAAAATCAGAAATAATGAGGAGATTTCACAGTTGTGGCTCCTGTGAAGATTCAGGAATTTTTTTTTCCTTCTATTTTCAAGCTTTAGTCCCATGCTTGGAAAAAGAGCCTTGAAGAAAACCTGAGAGAGATGAGTCGAAAACAAGGGAAATTCCCTCTGGGGACCTGGTAGCAGGGGCTTAATTTCCTAAAGGCTTACTGGGTAGCAGGGCTGCTTTCCTTTATAATCTGTTACCAGTCCTGTGGAGGAGAAATAGAAACCCATTTTAGAGGTAGAAAAGCGGGGGTCGAAAGACCAGCCTGCTGTCCGATGCTTGGACATTATTGTTCTTTTTGGGCAGGGGGGGAACTTGAAACCAAGAGCCTATTCAGTTTGGAAGACTCAACTCCCAAGATGTAGAAGGTACCTCTGCCTGTGCCCAAGCATCGATGACACATGCAGGGGAGTAACTAAAGCTGGGTCAGTCCTTACTCAGAGACAGGCACCTGGGCTCAAACTTTGCCATATGTGGCTTCATGGGAACCTCACAACAGACCTGTGGGCTCAGAATTATTCTGTCACTTTGCAGATGAGCAAAGGGAAGTACACAGAAGGAAAAAGTGTTGGACATCCTGTAATGGGTTCATGAATGAACTGAGAGAAAGCCCAGAGTTGTCTCTGGAGGACCCAGTGGTGGGTGGGATGGGGAGACAAGCCCCGCCGAAGACTCCAGGGGCACAGATGGGCTTTTTTTTTTTTCACAGATGGAGTTTCACTCTTGTTGCCCAGGGTGGGGTGCAATGGTGCGATCTCGGCTCACTGCGCCCTCTTGCCTCCTGGGTTCAAGTGATTCTCCTGCGTCAGCCTCCTGAGTAGCTGGGATTACAGGTGCCCGTCACCACACCCAGCTAGTTTTTTGTATTTTTAGTAGACATAGGGTTTCACCGTGTTGGCCAGGGTGATCTCGAGCTCCCTGAGCTCAGGTGATCCACCCACCTCATTCTCCCCAAGTGCTGGGATTATAGGCGTGAGCTACCACACTAGGCCCAGATTGGCTTCTATGTGAGGATGAGGACTTCTGGGAAGATAGAGTGGTGATCTGATGTCACCTGTGGAAGGAGTAGGAGGCAGGCATTTGGGGGTCACAGTTCATTTCCTTCTTAAATCCCACGTAGTGCTGGGTCAGTTTCACAGCCTGTGACCACCCAGATAGGAAAGTGATACAGCACTGCCAGGTTGACTCATTTTCATTTAGATGAGGGGTTGAAAGTAGAAACACAAAGCCTTCGGTATTGAGAAGAAATGGATCTTCAGGACGATAGGGAATCCATTAGAGTCTCTGAAGTTGCCAGCGTCTACTCCTTGGGTCATGCGTGTGTGTTTTTTTTGCGCCTATGGTGATTTTTAACACAATGAATGGATACTGTTGAAGGAATATTTCACTTCAAAATTCAGATCTCTGACTTTCTTTGAATGTTTGGAGTGCCATTCACGTTGGCAGCTCTGGGCTAGAATCCCGGTGTTCAGAATTGGCAGGAAGGACACAGGGGCAAGGTACAGGCTCATTCTCTACATGCTGTACCTCACCGGCTCCTCCCATTTATGTGACATGATTCCCGTAGTTCAGTGAAGCAGGAGTTTGCAGCAGAAAGAACCACCAGTGCTTGCTACCTAAGTGATGGCTTGATCTGTGCAGCAAACTACCATGGCACATGTTTACCTGTGTAACAAACATGCACATCCTGCACACTCTACTGTGGAACTTAAAAGTTGGTGAGAGAAAGAAGAAAAGAAAGAAGGGAGCAGGTGCTGTGACTCACATCAGTAATCCTAGCACTTTGGGAGGCCGAGGCGGGGAGACTGCCTGAGCTCAGGAGTTCAAGACCAGCCTGGGCAACACGTTGTATCCCCAGTCTTTACTAAAATACAAAAAATTA
This sequence comes from Cacajao melanocephalus, assembly GCA_963573385.1. Lineage (NCBI taxonomy): Eukaryota > Metazoa > Chordata > Mammalia > Primates > Pitheciidae > Cacajao > Cacajao melanocephalus. Next base: position 180,006 of record CAUYLG010064458.1, on the reverse strand, counting down.
GCCGGGGGTGGCAGCACACTGCCTGTAGTCCCAACTACTCAGGAGGCTGAGGCGGGAGAATTGCTTGAACCCGGGAGGCGGAGGTTGCAGTGAGCCAAGATTGCACCAATACATTCCAGCCTGAGCAACAGAGCAAGACTCCATCTCAAAAAAAAAAAAAAAAAAAAGAAAGAAAGAAGGAAAGGATGGAAAAGGGAAGGGGAAAGGAAAGGAACCAGCTGTGAAATTTGTCTTAGCTGAGGATTACCGTATCACAACAGCTGAAACACTCCCTGAAGCTGAGAGAAGGGTTTGGGGGAGAGGCAGCCTGTGGTTGTGAACACGTGCTTCCTCCGAAAAAATTCTCTTCCTTGGATTTCAGAATGACCCCCGTCGAGAACAAAGCCTTTCACGCTGTGTTTATTTTTTTCAGGTCTAAGTTTCCCTCAGGAGATTTTTTTTCTAAAGGAAAAGACAGAGAACCCCCCAAACCGGAGCCACAATCGAATGCAAATATGACAATGGGACCTATCGGTGGAGAGAAAAAGGCTCCTTTTTAATTAGAAGCCTGGAAGGACATACCCTTTAATTGCTGCACTTGTAGTGTCAGGGCTATCAATATCCGTGGCTCTTTCATTAATAAACTGGCAAGTCAGAAAGCAGCAGGAGGGGGAACCCCTCCTCACCCAATCCCGTCTCCCACCCTAAGCTCTATTTAATCAACTGCAGACTCAATCAAATGGGGAAAAGAACATGTAAATCAGCGGCATTCATTCTGCGGGCCCTAAATAGGTAGAAGGAAGGGAAACATGAAAGGGAGCCTTCATCCGTTTGCCTCCAGTTGCCCAGCTCCTGGTCAACCCAAGCAAGAGGTAGTTAAACAGCCCTGCAGATTGCGAGCGACTCTGGGAATGCCTAGGTTTATGTATGGATTAACACAGTGATAGACCCTGAGTAGCAAAAGACGAAGACTAATTACCTGACAGAGCTCCCCTCCACTCGCCTGGGTCATTGAAATTAATTTCTGCTTTCAAGCTTGGCAGAAAGCAGCTGCAGAATTTCAGTTCAATACTCAAATTAACGGGGAGCTGAAATTATTTCTCTGCACAGGCAGTTTTAGAGGAGTGGGTTACCAAATAGATCTTGATCGCAGACACGGAAAAAAGGATTATTCCTCCCTTTTCATCAAGAGGCGTAAGTCCTTGGAAAATGTAAAAGGGGAAAAAAAGAAAAACAAAAACCAATTTATTGGAGAATTAACACTTAAATACTCGACCGAATTGAGTTTGACGTGCCTGGGTAGGACATTGTCCCCCAAATAATTGACAGTTTCTCTCCATTTAACAAAAAAAATAAATATATGGCACTTTTATATATATTTGAATTGGAATTCCTGATCCAGAGGTAGTTTGTGAATATCTAGTCTATCACACCTCATGCTGTCAAGAAGGTGTTGACTTATTTCAAGGTTAAGGAAATGGGTAGGGAATATAGGGAGGAAGGTGGGGGTTAAAGGATCGGACTACGAGTCAACGTTGGGATTTGAACCCAGCGCTTCTGTCTCCAGATTCATCGTTCCTTTGTGCTGACTTTCCTTTTTGGCTCAGTGTCTCTCCTGGTTCTGGCTTCTGTCTCCAGATTCATCATTCTGTTCCTTTATGCTGACTTTCCTTTTTTGCTCAAAGTCTCTCTCCTTGCTCTCTTCTCTTTGGGCTCCCTCCTTTTGTTTCAGCCTTGATGGAATCCGTCAACTCTACTGAGCTACATATACATGCACCAGGTCAAATTCAATGCTGGCCAGCCCCGCAGTCCTCACTTCATTTGCTTCTGTGATTTTCCCACCAGGAGCCACTTGATGGATGAGATTTCCGGGCAAGCTAGGTCCCCATGTTCTTGCCATGGGCTGCTGCCAGCGGAGACATGGATGAAGGCTACCTTTCATGTTTCCCTTCCTTCTCCCTATTTAGGGCTGGCAGAATGAACACAGATGTCCATGGCAGTTTCCATCTGGACCACTGTGGTATTTCTTTTGCTTCTGCTGAGGCTGTGCGGCTCCACATCAGGGTACCTCAGTGTGGAATCCTGGGCGTGAGGCACACGCGTACCAGATGCAGGAAAAACATGTTTTCTAACTCTGTCCAGTCCTTTAGGATTGAGATATACTTTAATAGTCAACCACATTCTGGAATCTTGTCAAACTATGGCACTCATCGTACTAGGGGTAAAACCCTGGGATGATGGCTTATCATAGTAATAAGACCTGCTTCCCCGTGATTCTGTAAGGATTAAATCAGTTAATGGAGATGAAATACTTAAACTGTGCCTGGCATAAAGTAAATATTAGTGCTACTGTTATGCCTGCTGCTGTTAACCCCAACTAGATAAGCCGAGATAAGGTCCTCTCCATTGTTTACCTGAAGAGGCAGAAAAGCTCTGTGCAGCTATCCAGACCCAAGAGGATCCAACAACTCTGGAATTTGTAATGTTTGTGACACCTCTTGCCCTCTTAATGCCTCATAAGTCAAAAGAAGACACGGATGCCTAGAAAACACAAGTAATTATCATTTATCAAATATTTACCATGTGCCAAGTATACTCATATTGAGCTAATACAAACAACAGCAGAATCAACCTTGACAGGGTTTTGTAAGTAATGAAACCGAGGCTTCAGAAGAATCTGTGACTATTGCAAATTTCCCTTGGCTAGTTCAGGGGGCAGTTCCAGGACTCAAACCCCTATCTCTGTGTCTCCAGGCTCATAAGGTCTGCTGCCGAGTCACCCATGAGTAGCAATTAGGCCCCTTCTCACATGTCCAGCTTTAAACCCGTGACCTCAAGGCAAATGACTTCCACATCTCATTAGCACTCCCCAGAGCCGTCCAGCCCCCAGTCGGAGAGGGAGGTTAATCAGCCACGCACTGAATCTGCTTATAAGGCTGTTTCATGTATGATTTTTATATCTTGGCTCCTAATAATGGCCCCATTATAAATGATTGTCTCACTATGATATACTGGTTCCTTGCCTTCTAGGAACTGATTTAAAAGGGGTAGCCCTAGACTTCTCATGCCTGTAGAGTTTATTCATCTCACTCTTTGCTTGCTCAGCAGCCGAAATGGGATGGAGGACAGCACCCCCCTCCAAAAAGAATATTTTCTTCCCAGCATGAGACAGTTGCCATAATTAGTACCTCCAGTTCCCTTGATATCTTGATGATACTTTATTTAAAAAAAAAAACAAAACACTTTTCCTCCCTCTCCTCTGATCAGACAGATACTGCCAGTGGACAGATACCCACCCCACATGTCATCTCCCTCCTCTATGCAAACAAAACATTTTAATTATTTCTGGAGTGACTTAGGAGAGCAGCTCATGGGGGATGTATAGCATCAGGGAGTAGATTTTCAGACCAAAATCCTGGGCACTTTTTTTTTGTTTTTGAGACGGAGTTTCAAAAAAAACTGACTCTTCTTACCCAGGTCGGAGTGCAGTGGGGTGATCTCAGCTCACTGCAGCCTCCCTCTCCCAGGTTCAAACAATTTTCCTGCCTCAGCCTCCCAGGTAGTTGGGATTACAGGCACGCACCACCACACCTGGCTAATTTTTTGTGTTTTTAGTAGAGACAAGGTTTCACCATGTTGGCCAGGCTAGTTTCACACTCCTGAACTCAAGTGACCCACCCTCCTTGGCCTCCCAAAGTGCCAGGATTACAGGCATGAACCACTGCGCCCAGCCACACTGGGCACTTTTATCCAACAGATATTTATTTTGTGACTATTATCAGTTAGGCTTAAGAATATACTGGTAGATACAGCAGGAGAGCATATAGGAGAACATGACACATGCAGAAAAATCTGGAATGCATGTTAGGAATATAGATAGAAATGACTAAGGAAAATTGTACTTTTGTGGAATTCTTGGTGCTAGTTATTATTAATACATGGTGAGTTTTGCTTCTACTCCTCAGCGAGTTTAAGATGAAGGAAATCATTAAATAATCCTTTGTTTTCTTCAAAAGTTGGGTTGCATTGTATATTTAAAGTTCTTTAAATTCTTCTGTAAACCCCAAGGCTAAGCAATATATAATCTAGTTACGAAGGCCTGCTTGCTGTTATCAGATTATATTAAGCTGTTTACTACCTATTTTTTTTTTCATGTGCAGGTTTCTCTCCTCCATGGTCCTCTGCTCTTGGTATAGCTACTACCTCCTCATTCCTTAGCTGTTGGTATAAATGTTCCCTCCTCAAAGAGGCCCATCCTGGCCATCTGTGTTAGTTTCTTATCACTGCTGTAACAGATGACCACACACTGGTGGCTTATATACCATGAATGTCTTCTTGTACCATTCTGGAGGTCAGAAGTCCAAAAATGGGTCTGTCTTAGTCCTTTTGTGTGGCTACAAAGGAATGTCTAAGCTGGGTCATTTACAAAGAAAAGAAATGTATTTGGCTCATGTTTCTGCAAGCCGTAGAAGAAACACAGTGCCAATGTCTTTCTGATGAGAGCTTCAGGCAGCTTCTACTCATGGTGGAAGTTGAAGGGGAGCCAGCATGTTCAGAGAACATATTGGGAGAAAGGAAGCAAGAGAGTGGCGGGGAGATTCCAGGGTCTTTAGAAGAACCAACTCTCTGGGAACAAATAGAGGAAGAACATCAATCAGTCTGTGAGGGGTCCAATCCCAGGACCTAGACTCATGTCATTAGCTCCTGCCGCCAACATTGGAGATCAAATTTCAACACGAGACTTGGAAGTAACAGCCATCCCAACTGTAGCAGGGACTCACTGGGCTGAAATCAAGGTGTTGGCAAGTCTGAACTCCTGAGGGCTTCAGGGGAGCATTTGCTGTGACTTTTTCAGTTTCTAGAGGCCGCCTGTGTTCCTTGGCAGGTGGCCACATCTTCCATCCTGAAAACCAGGAGCACAGCGTCTTCAGTTCTCTCTGGCTCTGCCCCTTCTCTCTCCCTTTACCATCTTTTTAGGTTTATTTGTGACCTTTTAGGTCCTTGATGACTGCCTTCGCCTCACCTGGGTAACTCAGCGTACTCTCCTCATCTCAAGAATTTACCTCCCACTGCGAAGTCCCTTTGCCATGCCACAAAACACATCTGCAGGTTTCAGAGTAGAGCAGGGATGTGTTTTGATTTTGATTTTGGTGTTTTGGTAGAGATGATGTCTCACTGGGTTGCCAGGCTGACCTCAGGCTCCTGAGCTCCATCAATCCTCTCGCCTTCCAAACTGCTGGGATTACAGGTGTGACCCGCGACACTTGGCCTTTTGGCACCATTGTTCTGCCTTCCATCGTGTCCTAACTAAAGAAAGTAAGGTCCCTCCATCCTCCATCTTAGCCCCTTCTTTTCTTAGCCTCCTAACACTCATCACAATTTATATAATTTTGTTTTTTTTTTTTTTTTGAGACAGAGTCTCACTCTGTCACCCAGGCTGGAGTGCAGTGGTGTGATCTTGGTTCACTGCAACCTCTGCCTCCTGGATTCAAAATTCTCCTTCCTCAGCCTCTCGAGTAGCTGGGATTACAGGTGTGTACCACCACGCCTGGCTAATTTTTGTATTTTTAGTAGAGACAAGGTTTCGCCATGTTGGTTAAGCTGGTCTCAGACTCCTGACCTCAGGTGATCCACCTTCCTGGGCCTCCCAAAGTGCCAGGATTACAGGCCACCATGCCTGGCCTCTTTTAAATTTTATTTTTCACTTCACTCGGTTTTGCCAACTCCTAGAACTAGAACGTAAGCTCTCTAAAGGCCAGAGCCCATGCCTAGAAACTCCTTCCTTTTATCTCCCCTCAGCCACAACTAATTCTACTGTGTCAGGATCTGCTGGTTGTGAGTGAGAGAAGCTTCACCCAGCTGGCTGAACTGGGGCAGGTTGGAGTAGGGGGTGCCTTGTGAAAGTGACAACTCTAGGTCTGTAACTGGCTCAGACTCTGCTGGTCCCAGATATACAGAAGATGTCAACAAGGGTTTTTATCTTCTCTTTGGGCCCAGCTTTCTCTTTGTGATGCAGGAACTTCCTTCCCTGATGAGGGAAAAGTCTTGAGGATGTGAGTCTCCCCAGTGCCACAATCTGGAGTCTAGTTGGGGACATCCTTGAATTAATTTAATTATTTATTTATTTGTTTATTTTTTGAGAGGAAGTCTGTCTCTGTTGCCCAGGCTGGAGTGCAGTGGCGCGATCCTGGCTCACTGCAAACCCCGCCTCCCAGGTTTAAGTGATTCTCCTGCCTCAGCCTCCCAAGTAGCTAAGATTACAGGCACTCGCCACCATGCCTAGCTAATTTTTTTTGTATTTTAGTAGAGATGAGATTTCACCATGTTGGCCAGGCTGGTCTCAAACTCTGGACCTCAAATGATTCCACTGCCTTGGACTCCCAAAGTGCTGGGATTACAGGCATGAGCCAATGCACCTGGCCTGTTTTTAAGTTTCTTAGAGACAGGGTTTCGCTCTTGCCCATGTTGGAGTGTGGTGGCACGATTGTAGCTTACTGTAGCCTGTTAGTACTGGGTTCAAGTGATCTCCCACCTCCATCTCCTGAGTAGCTGGGACTACAGGGGGGAACCACAGCTACCAGCTTTTTTTTTTTTTTTTTTTTTTTTAAAGCAGAGTTCTTACTCTGTTGCCCAAGCTGGTTCCGAACTCCTGGCTTCAAGCGATCCTCCTGCCTAAGTCTTCCAAAGTGCTGGGATTATAGGCATAAGCTACTGTACCAGGCCCTTCCCCTGTTTATTAACACATACCATGACCTTGGCCTTTCCTACCTCTTAGGTTTTGCTTACTTTCCCTTCTGTCCTTTACTTATGACTCTGCCCACTTTTGACCTCTGTTAAAATTGTTACTGTTGTTACATTATTATTTTATATGTGAGTCTACAGTGTGCAACTTGGGTTTACTTACCTCGTTCCCCTTAGAAAAACCTCACACGTATGTACTTGCAGGTCTGGTTAATGAGCATACAGAGGAATTAAATGACTTTGTCTTCCAAAGATGGTAAGCCACAGCAGTGGAAGCTGGATCCAAACTTGTGTCTGTGGTTGAATCGAAAGTACTGGCCACCATCTTGATTTACCTCTCTTATCTGTCATTCTATGGAGGGCAGGTTTCATTGTATATTTTTTTCTTTTAATTAGAGTATTTGTAGATTGGGAGTCTATTATATTTTATCTGTGTAATGATCATAGCAGCTAGAGGGTAGTAGGACTGGCTAAAATATCTGAGGAGGAAGGGAAGAAGAGGGAGAAAAGCAAGACAAATGAACCCAGATTAAGGAAAATAAAGAGTGTTTGGCTAATTTGCAGAAAAAGGATCTCATTTTTCTTTTTTTAATAGTTTACTACATACAGTGCCCATAATGTTTCTCTTATTTCTTCAGGACATACTTTGAAGATGAAGAAGTATGTGTATCTGCTTTTCGCCTTTCAGAAGAACATAGTGCTATCTGTAAAAATACAGATAATTTTCCTCTTAAATTCCGTAAGCTGGAGACACTGCCCCGTTCCAAATGAACACAGATTCGATTTGTCACTTGAGTAACATTGGTGCCCTTGTGCCCTGCTTCCCAGCTTTGTCCACCATGGCATCAGCCTGCTCATGCCATGCTTCAGGTTTGCCCTGTGACTCAACCCAAATCTAAAGCCCGAGTCGTAGGAATCCAGGACACCTGCGTGCAAATGCATTTTTCATGTGTAGCTTGTTCAGTCTGGTCTTCGAGATGGTGTAATTAGCATATGTTGTCATAGTGATGTATTTATTATAATGGAGGTGTTCTCAGGAAACCAGATTTAATAGTTTTAAATCAGAGGCCAACATGGACTTTTAGGAATTCCATTCACAGTAAATTTTACGCATGGTGAAAGGTTATGGAATGGGTTTCCATGCCACGTCTCCTCTGTCCCACAAATCTCAGCTGGCCTACAAAGGTTCCACTGTGGATTTTTGCCAGCAAGCCACACTGATGTAGACAGAATATTTCAGATTTATATTATCACTTAGTTGGCACATCCTCCATTGGAAATGGAATTGGGAAAATGTGGCTTGGGTGTTGGGCTTATATTGTAAAACCTTACATTTATGTGATTCTCCTTAACAGAGAGACTCGTAAGCTTAGGACTGATGGAAATTTGGCTTTTCTCCTGCTGGACTCTTAGCTCCTTGACTGCTGAAACCATTGCCCATCTGTTCAACTGTTGTAGTCATGAGGAGGTTAGACCCCCAACCCAAGACCCAGGTACCTGGCTTCCCTCCATTGGGATCAGAAGCCCACCAAGTTTTCTTGTATTTGAAGCACCAATGTAGCACCACTGTACAGCATCTTGACTTAATCTGCCCTATTTCATGTGTGTGCATCCCTGGCATGCTTAAACAAGAAAGGCAAATGAGAGAGAGACAGAGAGAGAGAGAGAGAGAGAGCCCTGAGGTGCCGGAAGGCTATGGTTCCTTTGTGTCTACAGAAAAGATACAATGATTGAATTAGACTCTTAAATATCTGTGGATGTCAGGTTGAATACAAGCAAGCTATTCAGCGTTTTACTCTGGCAGGAAAACAAGTCCCCTGGAGGTGGGAAGCCATGCAGGTCCTGGAAGTGTGAGCAGATTGTTAAAATGTCGTCAAAGATAGGCTGGCCTGATGCCAGAGTCTCTCCTTGATATTCACCTGAGGTCTAGAGCTTAACTCTTGCCTTTACCTGTTCCATGCTTAGCCGTTCCTGCCTTTCACCTAGAACCTCAGTGCTATTGCTTTCAGAGACCCAGTCCCCCGCCCATGACCCCGGCCTCCCCTTCTCTCACCAGTGCAGGTGTTAAGCATCAGGATGTAACTGAGGAGCGCAGGGGCAGCAGCCCACATCTCTGATGAGGAACCCCTTCGATATTGAAGAGCTTATGCTTTGGAAGGAGACACTGTTGGGTGGGAATTTGGCTTCTAACAAACTGACTGGTTGGAGTCATGACTTACTCTTTCTGAGCCTTAGTTTTGTCATCTGTAGAATGGGGAGTATTGTTAGTTATTCCCGTACGGAGTGAGAGATGGTGTAAGTTAAGATGGGATAGCCGGCACAGGGATGGTTGCCGTTATCAATTGCATTCTTATGATGATTGTTTTCCACCTAGATCGGGTATAAGGTGAATGTATTACTGGCCTTCCTAGGACTTTTTTAAAGGAAGTAACTATGAGGCCTCATGATAAGCCAGGTGTCCAGAAGGTAGCTTGAGACCACAGTTTCTGGAAATTTAAAAGATGTTTGGGGCCAGGCACGGTGGCTCACACCTGTCATCCAAGCACTTTTGGAGGCTGAGGCTGGCAGATCACGAGATGGAGACCATCCTGGCCAACATGGTGAAACCCTGTCTCTACTAAAAATACAAAAATTAGCCAGGCGTGGTGGTGTGCACCTGTAGTCCTGGCTGAGGCAGGGGAATCACTTGAACCCGGGAGTTGGAGGTTGCAGTGAGCCGAGATCGTGCCACCGTACTCCATCCTGGCAACAGAGCGAGATTTCTTCCCCCACCCCAAAAAGTTTGGAAGCCATGTCTCATGAATTTCAAATACAATTGTCGACTCTATAAAAGGCTGTAAAAAAAGTCATAATAAATCATCCAGACCCCTCAGCAGTTTACTCACCTCTGTGATGCTCCAGGTATTTCTCAACTTGTTTGGGGTCTCCCTGTGTTACCTGGACAGCTGCTGCCATCCTCAGCAACCACCCAAGACTCCTCAATCATGCAGGACTTAGGGTTTATCATCTCCAATAATTGGGGGCTGTGGAAAAGATGCCAAATTTCTTCTTTTCAGATTCTGATTCTTCTGTGATAAAAATAGAGTTGATAGACAAACCTATATTTCTTTTATACGTGTATATATTTTTATTGGACTGTGTATTTCTAAATCTTCCTTAAATAATGACCTAAGTAAATTATTTGACTGGACACAGACATACAACCTGATTTGACTCCCTGCTGTCCATCATAGTTCTGGAGTTCGCACATCATTTGTTACTTTGAAAATTAACTTTTGTTTTTTGATTATGGTAATAAATAATCTGCACGGTAGAAGAAGGAGAAGAAAATAACCGGGACTAAACCTGTACAGAAGAAAATGAAAAGGTTCTGTTCCACTCGCATGAGATGGTCACTCTTAATATTCTGTTGTATGTTCTATTCTTTCTTCCGAGTAATAGCATTTTTTCCAACAAATTGGGCTCATAATATATAGGCATATACATATATACACACACATATATAAAAAACAAGAATTTCTCATGTCGTTAAATGTTGCTTGAAAAATATTTCAATAATTTCCTAAGGTTATACCATGTCAATGAATTGTATTTTATGTAAGCATTCCCTATTGTTGGATAGCTAGGCTACTTATAGTTTGGGCACTATTTTTAAAAATAAAATCTCGGGCTTATTTTACTATTTATTTTTGCCTTACACTTTTTGTAAAAGTAATCAGAGCAGTGATAATGGATGACTCCCTGAAATCCTTTTGCCTCCAATGACTAATCTAAGCCCATAATGCTAACCTATGCTCCTTGCCAGTGATTGGTTTAGAAATAGACACGTGACCCAATCCTGACCAATGAGTATAGAGGGTGCTTGTGGGGAAGGTTTCCTCCTCCTAAAAGAGATACACAAGGAAGAGAGACTTTCTGCTTCCCGTGGACATCAGTGTACCTGGGAGTAGAAGCGACCATCTTGGGTTCTGACCATCTCAGTTGAAAATGACCCTGTGTAGGACAGAAGAGCAAGTGGAAAGAACCTGGGTTCATTGTGGCATTTTAGAGCTGCTGATTCAGCTGTCCTATGGGTTTCCTACCTCTGAGCTTCCACTGGTTATAAAGTAAGCTATTAGCTCGGTGCAAAAGTAATTGCAGTTTTTGCCACTCAAAATGAAGACAAAAACCACAGTAACTTGTAGCACCAACCTAATATTTTGAGTTGGGTTTGAATCACGTGTCTGTTACAGGACACATCTGTAATCACACAGGAGGTCTTAGCAAACATCTTCACATTTCACCGTGCAAATATTCTTAGAGAAGGCAAAAAAGAGATTCAGAGAAATTAAGATTTGCTCAAGGTCATGTCCAGCATTGGGAACCCAAACTATTGCAGAAACTTCTGAAGTTATCACATTGCTACTTAAAGCAAAATGCCTTCTCTTACTCCTAGGTAGAGAGAAACTCTCAAAGGCCAGAGTGGGACTCAGTATGAGCGCCTGATTTAGAATCGGAAAGTGTGAGTTTGAATTGGCTTCGGCTCTTCACCTGAGTGGGTGATTTGGACAGAGTTCACGACCCTGAAAACCCTGGTTTTCTCACTCTTTATTGGTAAACGAAGTTAGCATACTGATACAAGATGTAAATCCCTTTGTAAAAATATAAAGTAATCATATAGTCATTCTTTTCCTCCTCATCACCATTGTGTTCCTTCACACCAGCAGTATTTATCACCTGCCTGCTATGTGCTATGCTCTATTTTAAATGTCAGCAGTATAGTAATGACCAAAACAGATGTTACCTCTGCCCTCATAGATTTTATACTCTAATGAAAGTGGCAGAAAAGAAATAAGTAAAACAATAAACTGAGCTCTTTGAAGAAGAGGCCCATGTTCTTTTTAGATTCTGATTTCTCCGTGATATACTTTTCTAGATGATCAGTTGTTTTTTTATGTACCTACCTATTTATACACTTTTCTCTCTCTCTCTCTCTCTCTCTGTGTATGTGTGTGTGTGTGTGTGTGTGTGTGTGTATAAAATTACATATCCAATACTAAAAATATTTTGGGGACTGTGAATTTTTTTAACCTTTCTTAACTCACATCCTAATTATTTGATTTGACATTGTGATGGAACATATTGTTGTCTTGATTTTTGGAAATAGACCAGTGAGTCTTCAATTGGGTCATAAGGTCCCCTAAATGTAGCTGTTATATATACATATGCTTTTGGGGAGGTGCATATGTATATGTGCATGCGTGATTATCTTGATAATTTGGAAAGACCAAGCGTTGTTAGATCAACTGTATGACCACATTTAAAATAAGCAGCACCACATCAGAATGTCTAGCTGTACATTTTGTATTGGTACTTGCTTTGGTACAACTCTCTGGCTTTCCCCAAGTCTTCTGCCACCTTCTCACCTGGCCTGCATCGTGGTCTTTATGAACCTTATTTTACAGCCAAGGAAATTCCACTCAAACTAGCTTCAGTGACTCGCTGTGGGCACAGGTGCCCCAGGCTGCAGCCTGAGAACGAAACTGAAGTCTCTCTCCCTTCACACTCCGCTCTCAGTCTCTGCCTCATCCGGCTTCTCAGGGTGGTAGCGCGTGGGCACTAATTTGATTTGATCACTTAGAGAAAACAGCTTACAAAATACTACCGAGCAGTGCCTGTCCTTTCTGAGAACCTGATGTAATAATGCTGGCCTGATCCTCCTCAGCTTGTATCTTGAGGGAACAAGTAAATTAAACAAGTAATTATATCCATAATGTTTTTAGAAGTTAGAAGATTTAAATATATGAATCTCATCTGAGTGTGCAGCCTTTTGTCTGCTGCGTTTCCTGCCAAAAGATCTCTTGACAGGAAATAAACATTAAAATAATCTTTAATCCCTTGTTTGGTCTATTACCATTAACAATTGATGCACTTTAATTTTGTGGGGTTTTAACTACAAAATGGAACGGCTAAGTAGTGATAATTGGGTTTGGAATTATACGGTCATTTATATCAACAGAGATGCAAGAGGTGGGAGGGAGGGTGATTAATTATTTACTATTTCCTGGCTGCAGTTCCTATTATAGAATTTTCTGATATGTTCTGCTGTGAAACAATTATCACCAAATGAAAGTAAACAAATCTGTGATTTGAAGCTTTATTTAGAAGTTAGTCTATATTTAGGTGATGTGGGCTTGATTTTCACAGACCCTTTGGGCTGCGTGTGTTCCTTTTCTCAGGGTCCCAGCTCTGTATTCGAGCGTGGTTATCTCTGTGCATCTTGAAAGCCAAAACACACACAGCTCCGGGGAAAGCCTTGGTTTTGCCAGGGGAGAAGAAGAAAACATTGAGTCAGATCTAGGTTGAATGCCAAAGGTTTGTTTGGAAATGGGGGTGTGGCTTATTCCTCCTTCTTTCTGATTTGCCTCAGTATAGTATGGGAGATGGGATAGGATCAAAATTATGTCAACCTGAAGATGAAAGTTACACTCTGTCATTGCTCACAACACGCACACACGTGTGTGTGTGTGTGTGTGTGTGTATGTGTGTGTTTGTGTAAGGCAGGATCACCTCTCTGTGCCTCAGTTTCCCCATCATCCTTCAGTGGCAGAGCAGTTCTATCTGATCAGGCCTTTTGGGGATCACCCACTCTAATATACATGTCCTTTCTCTGTCCCCTCTTGGTGCTTGTGTTAGTCCATTCTCGTATTGCTGTAAAGAACTGCCTGCAACCAGCTAATTTATAAAGAAAAGAGGTGTAATTGGCTCACGGTTCTGCAGGCCTCACCGGAAGCACAGCTAGGGAGACCTCAGGAAAGTTACAATCATAGCAGAAGATCAAGAGAAGCAGGCATGTCCTCCATGGCTGGAGTAGGAGGAAGAGAGCGAAGGGGCAAGTGCTACACACTTTTAAACAGCCCGATCTCATGAGAGCTCACTATTGTGAGAACAGCAAGGGGGAAATCACCCCCATGATCCAGTCACCTCCTGCCAGGCCCTTTCTCTAACATTGGGGATTGCAGTTTGACATCGAATTTTGGCAGGGACACAAATCCAAACCATACCAGGGCCCACAGAGCACATCCTCAGATATCTTCTTGGCTTTTCTTACAAGGGATTCCTTCCAAACCCAAGAGCTACAATCCTTAGGCAGATTGCTCTGACACAAAAGATTGATGAGTTCTAGATGTGATATGTTTTATGGGAAACAGGAAGACATTTAGGGGAGGCTATAGGTACACAGCTGCTCTGACCATCATGGCGCCTGGTCCATGCTCAGATTCTGGAGTGTTAGGGTCTTCGGGCACGTGGTGGATGAGCATTTCGCTTCCTGTACTCATTTATTTCTGAAAATAATGCAGCCCTCTTGCAGGGCTTTCTAGCTAATTGAGTGGTGCCATCATTCAATTAATTGCACAATTCAAATATCAGGCTGCCACTTTCGCCGGCCCCTGCGTCCCCCTCACTGCCACCCCACGTGTCCTGCTGATCACTGAGCTTTGTCATTTTTACTGCCTTTGAGTCTGTCCATTGTCACCATCTCCGTCATCGCTTTTGTTCTTGTTGCCATGGTTGCCTGGGTCAGTGGAGTCATTCCTCTCTGGTTTTCACCCTTCCAACTGCCCTGAGCCCACAGATAGGAAGAAAATGGGGAGGAGGGAGGGGACTTACCTTCTTCCTCATACTTTTCCCCAGCCTCTAACGGAGACTGTGCTTCCTGACACCAGGGCCCAGGGCCCCTCAACATGTCAAGAACAATATTGAACAAGTTTATCGGTGACAGAGTCCAGGTGGTTCCCTGTGCCCATGATTCATGCCAGGGTCACTGAAAGGAGAAGTCAGAAGAGTCACCAGACCCAGAGTCTAGGCCCTCCTCTGCCTTAAGTTAAAGGTGTGATCCTGGCCAGGGCTGAAGCAAGAGGCCCACAGACCACTGGACCTTTTTCTTTTACAGTCAGGATCTGATGGCAGATTTTTAAGCCTGTCTTGAGTTTCTTTGGCCGAGCTTGACTCTGGATTTTCATTGTTGTTGTTTTTTTTTATTAACATGGGTTATTTTTTTTTTATGGGGGCTGGGGTAGTGTGCAGAGCCTGGTGGTAATCGTTCTCATTAGAAAATATAGTGTAATGCTTGAAAAATTACTTTTGGGCCGGGTGTGGTGGCTCACACCTGTAATCCCAGCACTTTGGGAGGCCAAGGCAGGCGGATCACCTGAGTTCAGGAGACCAGCCTGACCAACATGGAGAATCCCCTTCTCCACTAAAAATACAAAATTAGCTGGGTGTGATGGCGCATGTCTGTAATCCCAGCTACTCAGGAGGCTGAGGCAGGAGAATCGCTTGAATCTAGGAGGCGGAGGTTGTGGTGAGCCGAGATCATGCCGTTCCACTCCAGCCTGGGCAACAAGAGTGAAATTTAAAAAAAAAAAAAAAAAAAATTGCTTTTGTTCTCACCTTGGGAAGTGGACTCAGAGGCCAAGTGACTTTGATTTTTCACTTTATCCTGGAGTTTCTCAACCTTGGCCCCAATGACATTTAAGACCAGGAGATTCTTGGATGCGGGGGATTTCCTGTGCATTGCAGGACATCGAGCAGCATCACTGGCCTCTACCCACTAGACACCAGTAGCATCTTCTCCTTCCTTAAGTCTTGTAATACCAAAAATGTCTGCAGATATTGCCACATATCCCTGGGGGACAAAGTTACCCCTGGCTGAGAACCCCTGCTTAATCGTCTTCTCTCTAGTTTTGGTTCTTCCATGAGAAAATATTTTTAATAGCAAAGTAATGAAACCAGAAAGTATTAATAAGACCCAAAATAACAATATATATAAACTACGACTTAAGTAATGGTCATTATGTGCCATGCCTGACTCTAAACACTTGCCGTGTAATCACTAATTTAATCCTCACAAGAATTCTGCAATGCAATGTAAGTTTCTCAGGGCTGCCTTAAGAACGTGCTGCAGACTAGATAGCTTAAAATAACAGAGACTGATTCACAGTTTTGGAGGGCAGACACCTGACGTCAAAGTATTGGCAGAGTTGTTTCCTCCTGGGGCTCTGAGCAAAAGCCTGCTCGGTGCCTGTCCCCCGGCATCAGGTGGCTGCCATTAATCCTCGACATTGCTTGGCTTGTGGCAACAGAACCCCATTCTCTGCCTTTGTCTTCACATGGCTGTCTTCAGTCTGCATCTTTGCTCCCTTTTCCTGTAAGGACTCTAGTCATTGAATTTAGGGTTCATTGGAATCCAGGATAACCTCATTTTACCTTAACAAATTACATCTGTTAAGATTTCATTTCCATTGAAACCAGCCCAAATGCCCATCAATGACAGACTGGAGAAATAAAATGTGGCACATATCCACCATGGAATACTATGCAGCCATAAAAAAGGATGAGTTCATGTCCTTTGCAGGGACAGAGATAAAGCTGGAAACCGTCATTCTCAGCAAACTGACACAAGAATGGAAAACCAAACACCGCATGTTCTCATGCATAAGTGGGTGTTGATCAATGAGAACACGTGGACACAGGGAGGGGAACATCACACAGTGGGGCCTGTTAGGGTAGAGGGGTTGGGGTCTAGGGAAGGGATAGCTTTAAAAGAAAAACCTAATGTAGATGACAGGGTGATGGATGCAGCAAACCACCATGGCACATGGTATACCTATGCAACAAACCTGCATGTTCTGCACAGGTACCCCACAATAATAATTTTTTTAAAGTTGAAAAAAAAATCCCTTTCCAAAGAAGATCACATGCTGGTGTAGACATAAATTTGAGGGGAATGCTGTTTAACCCAGTACAAGCAGGTTTTACTCTTACCCTCATTTTACAGATGAGGAAAATGAGGCACAGATAGACTCAATGACTATGTGACTCACAGAGATAACTGTGTAGCAGAACCAGGAATTCAGCCAAGTGTTTTCAGTTCCACAGCCTGAGCTCCTAACGGTTGTGCCTGTGGTTCTCAAAGGCTTGTCCCTAATCAGCCACATCAGTGTCAATTGGGAACTTGTTAGACAGGCACACGCTTAGGCCCTGCCCCAGACTTCCTGAACCAGAATCTTGGAGTCATGGGCTCAGCAATCTGGTTTCAGCAGTCCAGGGACTTCTGCGGTGCCTAAAGTTTGAGAACTACTGATCCAAAATGCAAGATAAGAAAGAGAAAAAAACCTTTCAAGACATCATTCAAATCAATTGTCAGATGTTCCCAAAGTACAGTTGCTTTACAAAACACTCTGCTCATCTCTGCCTCCATCAGGGTGGATCAGGAGAGTTCTGTTCATTTTTCTAAAGGAGCCTTTTCCTTCTCATTTGTCAGTGTCCAAAAGTCTTTGAAAAGTGACAGTGTTCATATATTTGCCCCTATGAAGATAGAAAGTGTCATGTCAAAGATAAATGAAGAAAAGCATTTTCTTTTTTACAAGTCACTAGTATTTAGACACACAGCATGACTCTTCTTACACCTTTATTTCAGAAGAGCAAATTCCTGGTCCTCAGGCTCAGCTATCAGCAGCCTTCTCATCCCAAGGGTTTTCACCATCAGAAATTTAACATGCTGTTAGTGCACGCAAAAAAGCCCAGTAATTGTAGGCTCATCAGTACATTGTTAATTGATCCTCATTTCCTATTATTTCACCTCAAAGCAAACACATCATTCACCATAGTGACACCAGAGTTGTTTGTCTTTTCTTTGCAAGTGTGTGCTCTTTTTAGCAAGCTTTCAGTGTCCTCTATTTCAGAGGGCCCTCCCCATCTGTTTACTATTGTGGACTGTGCTGCTTTTTTTGTTTTTAATTACAGGTTATGTAAAATATTAACATCAGCAGGAGGGAGGTTATTATTACCTTAAAGAATAAGTGGTAGATGTGGACTGGCCACTGTGAGCCCATCACTGAAATGCACTTCCGCACACGAAAGGTCCCCCTTCCCTGGCAGAAAATGGTTCCGTTTATTTCAGGAGGTGTGGTGTGGGCTTGGGGAAACAGAAGGAAATTGGAGACATCGCTATTCTTCCTGAGAGGTGGAAGAGGCCACTTTACACAGCTTTCATTTTTCAGTTTCCAATGGGAGAGGAGCTGGGGTGGGCATAGAATGACTAACATTCAAAGCTCCCTCTGTCTTTTTTTCAGAGAATTCACAAAACAAGCCGAGGCTTCCGGGTCCTGCAGAAGTTTTTACTGTTTCTTTGTGTTGTTTCTGCTTGTTATTTTGCATGACACCAGCTCCCTACTCACTTGGGGAAAATAATCCATCAAAGGAATAGAAGCTCAGGAGAAAAGTTTCAGACCTTTCAAAAACGTAGTAAAATTTCCCTCATTCTCAAACCTGTCTCCGAAAGAAGCCATTAAAACGGATCATGAGGTCAGGAGTTCGAGACCAGACTGATCAACATTGTGAAACCCCGTCCCTAGTAAAAATACAAAAATTAGCTGGACATGATGGCATGCACCTGTAATGCCAGCTATTCAGGAGGCTGAGGCTGGAGAATCGCTTGAACCCGAGGCAGAGGTTGCAGTGAGCCGAGATTTCACCACTGCACTTCAGCCTGGGCAACAGAATGAGACTCTATCTCAGAAAAAAAAAATGCATGCAACTGAGACTATTGGATACATTTTGTTCATTACCTGCTCTTTCTATTTAATAGTGTCTTGGAGATTATTTGGTACCGGCATATATAGCTCAACCTCGTAATACTCCATGACGGATAATATGGTATCACATGGGTGTCATTTAATTAATTTATTCATTCCTATTTATAGACATTCAAGGTAGGTCCATGTCTTACCTTTTTTTTTTTTTTTTTTTATTTGATGGAGTTTCACTCTTGTCACCCAGGCTGTTATGCATTGGTGTGATTTTGGCTTACTGCAACCCCTGCCTCCCAGGTTCAAGCGATTCTCCGGCTTCAGCCTCCCGAGTAACTGCAATTACAGGGGCCCATCACCCCACCCAGCTAATATTTGTGTTTTTAGCAGAGATGGGGTTTCGCTATGTTGGCCAGGCTGGTCTCAAACTCCTGACCTCAGGTGATCCACCCACCCCGGCAGCCCAAAGTGCTGGGATTACAGGCGTGAGCCACCGCAGTGGGCCCCATGTCTTAGTATTTCACGTGACTTAGTAATGAATCTTCCTGCACGTGTATTTGGTGTGCTTGAGCAAGGATATCAGAAGGGAGGGTTTCCAGCTGCAGCAGTGGTGGAACAAAGGCACTAGGTACATCTTTGGAACAATTATTTTCACCAGAATTACCAAATCATCCTCCAGAATGGTTAAACCAGTTTCCTCTCTACTATTCACGCATGAGAATGCCTGTGTCACCCCAGACGTTGTCTCCAGCAGCTGCAACAGAGAGGACCGAAATGCCATTGGCAGGTCCCACAACTCAGCAGTCAGTGTGCCGCTTTTAGAAATTGATGTTGCCATTGTACTGTAAGGTTCTTCTGAAGCTACCACTTCATAACGCTTTGTAGTCCAATCCCCAAGCTGGGCGATTTTTTTTCCCCTTTCAATACATCACATTGATTTTCTGTATGACTTTATCTGCTTAATACAAAGTGGGATTGAACAGTTATTTGTCTGGATTTGATCATTCCTTATCAAACATTTATGATTTAGCTTTCACCACGGCATCTTCTTGTAAGGTGTTTCTTATTTTTATCTTTTTCCATAAATGTAGGATTGTGTTGACAGCCCTTTAATAAATCTTTCTTGGAGGAGATGTGTTGCCGAGGAGGTGGGGGCTCTGTGCATGGGATGTTTGGGGAAAAACCTTCAAGGAAGGGCAGTGCAAATTGTTTCTGGACTAGTGCCATCTTGTAATAATAGTAGTTAATAGGCCAAGTACAATGGCTCATGCCGGTAATCCCAGCTCTTTGGGAGTCTGAGGTGGGTGTATCTCGAGGTCCTGATGAGGTCAGGAGTTCGAGACCAGACTGACTAACATTGTGAAACCCCGTCCCTAGTAAAAATACAAAAATTAGCCAGGCATGGTGGCACGTGCCTGTAATCCCAGCTACTTAGGAGGCTGAGGCTGGAGAGTCACCCAGAGGCAGAGGTTGCAGTGAGCTGAGATCACACCACTGCACTCCAGCCTGGGCAACAGAGTGAGACTCCATCTCAGAAAAATTAAAAAAAAAAATGCATGCAGCTGAGACTATTGGATACCAGAAGTTTGAGACCAGCCTGGGCAACCAGCTTGAGGCAAAACTTCACCTCCACAAAAAGTAGAAAAAATCAGCTGGGTGTGGTGATGCACATCTGTGGTCTGAGCTACTCAGGAAGCTGAGGTGGGAGAATCGTTTGAGCCCAGGAGGTGGAGGTTGCAGTGAGCCTAGATTGTGTCTCTGCACTCCAGCCTGGGTGACAGAGCAAGAGCCTGTCTCAAAACAATAATAATAATAGTAGTAGTAGTAGTAGTGAATGCCCTGAGTTTGGGGTTTGCAGTAAGTTACGATTGAGTGCTTCACAGGGAGGCATAATGGGGTGCTACGCTGAGGATGAATTGCCTAGTAAATAAATGAAGTTGGTACAACCAAGGCCAGATCTTAGAACTACCTCCTGTCCGTACGTAGAAGAATATTGCAGTCAGGGGCAAGGCAAGGTCAGCAGGATTCACTGAGAGTCTTGATCAGAATTTAATCTACATATAAGGGATTGGAAAATAAGACAGCATAATGAGACATGCATATTTCTTTTCTCTTTCATTTGTTCTATTTCTCATTGAGAGAATTTTCTAGCTTTATGTGGAGACAAGAGGATTAGAAATTTTTACTCAGTTCCAGAAAACTTCACTGAACACTTACCATGCAGGTGCTCATCCCGATCCCACTTTCAGGCCCTTGGGACCCGTTCCAAGAATGCAGGATGAATAAGGCAATGTGGGAAAACAGAAGGAGCACCTGGCCATCCTGGGCTTGATTTTTATTCTATTTTTTTAAAACTTAAAACAACATACGTTTACCATCTCACTTTCTTTGGATGGAGAATTGAGCCTCACGCAGCGTCTCTTGCAGGCTGTAGTTAAGAGGCAGTCATTGGCTGGAGCTGGCCTCGGGAAGGATCCACTCCTAAGTTGCATAGTTGTTGGCAAGATCCAGTTTTTTGGTGGTTCGCGGACTCTGGGACTCAGCTTTTTGGCTGTTGGTTTTGACTCTTGCCACACGGGCCTCCCACAAAGGCAGCTTGTGACATGGCAGCTGGCTTGTGTCTCAGTGAGAAAGCGAGAGAGCAAGAATTGGTGAGAACGACTAGAGCTAGGGTGTTTTTGAAGGTAATGCTGGAAGTCACATTCTATGGCTCTGGTTCTTTGACTGAGATTATTCAGTACTGCAATATTCTCCCTTTTAACGTGGACATTTCATTGGCTTATAGTATAGTGCAAGCATCACCACTATCTAATTTTAGAACATTTTGATCACCCCCGAAAGAAACCCTGTACCCCTTAGCGGGCATTTCCCATTCCATACCCCCAACCTCTGACAACTACTCACTGACTTTCTGTTTCTATGAATTTGCCTATTTTGGATAATTCATATAAATGGAATCATACAATGTGTGGCCAACTGAATTCTTTCATTTAATGTTTATAAGGTATGTGGTATTAGTGTTAGGTTGGTGTAATTACCTTTGAACCAATTTATTACTTCGTCACCCTGTATGGCCAAATAATATTCTATTCTGTCAATACATTACATTTTGTTTATCCCTTCATAGTTAATGTCATTTCTACTTTCTGGCTATTATGAATAATACTGCTATACGAACATGTGATTATTTTCTGACTATTATGGATAAAGCTTTTATAAACATTTCCAAAGGTTGCTTCTAATTTCTTTCTACTATGAATAATGCTGCTGTGAACATCCACTTAAAGTTTTAGGGCAGACTTACGTTTTCATTCCAACATCATTGTTTTTTTTTAAATAAGACAGAGTCTTGCTCTGTCACTGAGGCTTGAGTGCAATGCCGTGGTCTCGGCTCACTGCAACCTCTGCCTCCCCGGTTCAAGTGATTCTCCTACTTTAGCCTCCTGAGTAGCTGGAATTGCTGGAATTGCAGGTGCTCACCACCACACTCGGCTAATATTTGTATTTTTAGTAGAGACGGGGTTTCCTGAGGTGACCCAAGAATCTAAGAGAACAGTGATGGTGACCAGGTGTAATAATGGAGATAGATAAAACAGGGTGGATTCAGGAAACATGACCCCACCGAGCGCATTTGAATATAATTGTCAGTTTTCCTCTTTCTCCCCCACTGGACCACAAGATGCTAACTCTTCATGTACAGACTCTGACTCCCCGTGTGGGCTAGCCACCCAGGAGGCACCCACTGTATGTGTGCTACGTGAGTGCCGTGGAATGACCGCCCACGTATGAAGTGGCAGGCTGGAGAAAACACGGCCACAGCTCCTGGCCTCTGTGGATATTTTGAACTTCTTCCTTGATCAGGCTGGCTCATTCCCAGCCTGTACCCTGGAAGGATGCCCTTAGCTCTGTCCCCTCTCACTAGCAGGGATTCCAAGATTGTAAATAATGTTTCCCTCTTAAAATGTGAGCAGAGTAAAGAGCCGGCAGTGTCAAAATTCAGTGCGCCAATGTTTTACAATTTTTTTCCCTTTTATAGATGAGTCCAGTGTATCCATATCATTGTGTCTAGAAAGACCAAGCATGCTGAATGGCCAGCAGAATAGAAACTCAAATGTGGCGATCCATTATGTCCTCCCTGTATCAGGCTCCTTGAGGCTCAATTATTAAAGCGGGATTTTTCTTAATTATTAACAGTTAAAAATAGGAAAATAGATTTCAAGGGGAAAAAATGTGCAGGCAACAAGAGTCCAATTCTAAATGTGTGCATGTGCGTAAAACAGAATTTGCCAAACATGAATAGGCACTTACAATGTGACTAGAATTGGCTCTGTCATGTGTCAGCCTAATCGCCTAAACCCTGGTTCAATACAATGAACTTGGGAAGGTTTGCTTAATGAAAGAACTGACGTTTTCTGTGCAGCGGCTGCATTCATCAGCCTGCATCCTGTTCATTACACTACAAAGGGCTGCCAGTGGGAATTGGTAGGATCATCTATTAGCTAAACGTGATGGGGACAAAAGATAGCAGAGGCTGGGGCTTTGTGGAATTTTCTGTGGTGGTCCGGGTTCCTGGAGTCGTGAGCTCTGATAATGGGCAACAGATTTCCAAGTTGGCACGCGGGTTTCTGGAGTCACGGGCTGAATTCTGGCACTGCCACGTCCTGTTACCCACATCCTAAGGGAGCCGAGAAAAGAGAGTTTTCACTTAGGCATGACATTGCCTTACCCATCGTGGAGTCAGTAGGGATATTGACAGCTGTGAGTTTGAATATACCTATTAATAGCATTATTATTATTAATTGAGTTATTTAATATAACTACTGAGCTTTCCCTCTCCGTCTGGGCACATGGGAAGGCTGTACTTTCCTGACACGTGATTTGCTGTGGCCAGTGGAATCTGGGCGGAAGTGACAGGTTTCTCTTTGAGGCAGAAACTTAAAGAGCCTCCAGTCTGCCGCATCACAGTCTCCTTTCCATCTACAGATTCTGATTGCCCTCTCAGGGTGGGTCCTAGAGGTGAGACAAAAACAAGAATCCCGAGCTGACCCAACACAGACGTGGAAAAGTTAATTGTGCTTCTCTGATGTGGCTTTAAGATACTGTGGCTTTAAGATATTTGCTCTGTCACCCAGGCTGGAGTGCAGCGGCACCATCTCGGCTCACTGCAACCTCCGCCTCCCAGGTTCAAGCGATTCTCCCACCTCAGCCTCCCAAGCAGCTGAGATTACAGGCATGCACCGCCATGCCTGGCTAATTTTTGTGTTTTTAGTAAAGATGGAGTTTCACCATGTTGGCCAGGCTGGTCTTGAACTCCTGACCTCAAGTGATCCGCCTGCCTTGGCCTCCCAAAGTGCTGAGATTACAGACGTGAGCTACTGCGCCTGGCCAAGATACTGAGATTTGGGGGCCAGGCACAGGGGCTCACACCTGTAATCCCAACACTTTGGGAGGCCAAGGTTGGAGGATTGCTTGAAGCCAGGAGTTTGAGAACATCCTGGGCAACATAGTGAGACCCCGTCTTTAAAAAAATGTAAAAAATTAGCTGAGTGTGGAGGTGTGCTGTTGTAGTCCCAGCTACTCAGGAGACTAAGGCAGGAGGATTGCTTGAAACTAGGAGGTCAAGGCTATATAGTAAGTTGTAATCCCGCCACTGCCCTCCAGCCAGGATGACAGAGGAAGACCCTGTCTCTTTAAAAAAACAACTAAACAAAACAACCAAACAAAAAGACCCTGAGATTTGGGGGTTACGTGTAACTGTGTCATAACCTAGCTCCTTACTCCCATCACCCTACCTAGAGGGATTTCAGCTTTACACATCACAGCAACCCGAGCCCCAAACAGTGCGTCACGCCATCACATACTTACAGCCTTTTTTTTACAAATTTGAATATTGTAATTTGCCTTTAAAAAATCATTTTAAAGATCTGCCTAGGTCAGCAAATTGTATTTAGCCTCTAGAACCATTTGATTGGGGTACTGAGTTGAGAAATAAAGCAGATTCCTTCAGCTGCATGTGGGCCTGGAGTCGCTGGGAAATGCAGACAAAACAAGATCTGCTGATTGGCAAGGTCATCTTGGGAAGGGCCATCGTGCAGTAAAGAGCAGGTCCATTAATTCAGGGGGGATTTACATCAGTTCCATCTGCTTCTTACCTAATGGGACTGTTTGGTTGTGTTCTTTCCTGGAGAGATTAGTGATTGAAAGGAGGAGATCTAGAAAGGAAAGATAAAAGTTTACCTTTAATTCTCATGGCATGCAGCCTTCTAAGAAGGCTTCCTAAGGAGGCTCCATACGAAATTCAGATGTAAGTCAGAAGGCAGCTTCTCCTGAGACAGTGTTGATATCCAGGGGGTGACAGTTCTATCACAAAAAGGCTTTAAAGGGGTTTGGGAGAGGTTCACCTGTCTTCTTGTTATCTCTAACCCTAAAACCCAAATGCTGGCTGAATTAAAAGTCTCTTACACAAGGATCAGAGGAGTTTTGAATATCGGATCTTTGTATAGTTGTTTTTTAAATGCAGTCAGGGCTAAAATAATGCTTTCCCTCTCTTCCTCCTTTACACACCACTTGATGTGTTTGCTGGCAGCTTCCATGAAATTCTGTGGGTGAACATGTCTGCAGCTTTTTGCCATTTAAATTTTGGGTTTCTGCTCCTTATAGCAGACTATCTTTCTAGAAGCACAGTGGTGGCAAGTCTCTTTTAACACCATTTTCGAGCTCGGACAGGCTGATGTTTTTATTTAGTGGATTATCTCAACATACATATACTTTTTTTGCATCCCACTTTTTTAGAAAATTAAAAATGATAACGATGAAACTATGGATGACAACACCCATTACTGTGCTCATTGTTCAAATGAAGTCATTTGAGAGCTCTCTCCTTTGTGTCTTTCTCTCTGATTGGCTTGCCTCGGTTTGCCTGCGCTGTAAGGCGTCGTTTGTTACTGAGCAGCGTTGTGTGATTTCCATCCTACACCTCCCTGTGTGTTCCTCACAGGTCTCTACGATGTGCCCTCTGCTTCTGTCACATCACACTCTGTGCTGCTCTCAGCCAACTTTCTTAAATACACTAGCCATCGAAACCATACAACTTGGCTGGGCGCAGTAGCTCATGTCCGTAATCCCAGCACTTTGGGAGGCCGAGGAGGGTGGATCACTTGAGATCAGGAGTTCGAGACCAGCCTGGCCAACATAGTGAAACCCCATCTCCATTAAAAATACAAAAAATTGGCCAGGCTTGGTGGTGCACGCCTGTAACCCCAGGTACTCGGGAGGCTGAGGCAGGAGAATTGCTGGAACCTGGGAGGCAGAGGTTGCCGTGAGCCGAGATCATGCTGTTGCGCTCCGACCTGGGACAGAGTAAGACTTCGTCTCAAAAACAAGAAACAAAGAAACAAAAACCATACAACTTATTTCTCATACCCCATGATAATCTTTTCTTCTGTTCATCTTGACTCCTCTTGGGAATTCCCTATTACTTAGAGGCCGAGAACCATGAGATAAATGTCTGGCAGCAACCAGGAATGACATTCCAAGATTCCATTCATTCCTTTGCCTATCCCTTCATCATTCATTATATTCTTACTCTGAGCTAGGCACTGGAGACATCAGAATGAATTAGGATCTTTCAGTTTAGTAAGAACAAGCAGGAACAAACAATTAGAACATTTAGTGTGGCAAGGGGAGTGACAAAGTTGCGAGACAGGAGAAGTTATCAGCTGGGAACAGGTGAGGGAGTGACAGTAAGGATGAGGATAAGGAGATATGGAGGAGGAAGCTTTACCACTGAGAAGAGCGAGCATCAGATGGGCTTTGGAGTCTCAGTGGGTGTTTGTAGGTGGACCACCCTGGAAGTTGAGTGGTGGGGAAAGAAAGTCCATTCTGAACAGAGAGAAGAGCGGGTACAGCAGCTGAGACATGGGCATCTTCAGAGCATGTCTGCGTCTTCCTGATGAGACACATAGTGTTCACTAGATAATTCCCTGGCAGGTTGTCTTCATCGGGACTCCAAGTAGGATATGCGAACCTCTTCACGTTTTGAAAAGGGAGAGATTTAATAAAGACAATTTGGCACATACAAAATCGTTACAAAAGCTAAAAGAGTAGTTTTGAGGTTGGCCTTCAAAGAGGCTCCCTGAATAATACAGAAGTGACCCTCCAGGAAGGTCCTTCCACCGAAGCTACAATTGGAGCTCAGCAGATGGATAAGCCAAAGCCACCTGTGTTGCTGTGTCCCCATCTCCACCACCAGGAAGCTGGAGAGGGGATGCCAGAATAGGAAGACAGAAAACTTGCTTCGCACACTCCCTTGCTAAGAGGAGGAGCCCCAGAGAAGCTGAATGTGGCCCTTCCTACACATCTGCTGTTCCAAATGTCCCACGCCAGCGCCTAGCAATTGGTGGGATGGATTTGTGTCTTTAACCAAACTTGCAATGGGGTCTGGAAAGGGAGTTTTAGCTCCAACTTTTTCAACTGGCATAGCAGGATCCAGGGGCCACATTGCTCCCCAGGGGATGTGTTCCAATGTCTGGGATATTTTTTAGTTGTCACAACTGGAGGGAGGAAGAGATGCTGCTCTCATCTAGTGGGTCAAGGCCAGGCATGCTGCTAAACATCCTACAGTCCATGGGACAGTCCCTACCGCAACAAATTACCCAGCCCCAAATGTCCAAGTTCCCACGTTGAAAAGCCCTGACCTAGCAGGAAGGTGAACAGGAACTAAATGAGTCGGTTTAAGATATCCACCACAGATATGTCACTCGTTTCTATTCTAAAAGCATTAGAATTTTTGTTTGAGCTAAAAAAAAAACAGATACAATTTATTGGATAATTGCTTTTCTTCCCTTCAATATGTGTTCCCTTGAAATTAGCATCCATGCATCCTGCATGGTACCCGTATTGATTATTTCAATGACTCAGAAGACGTCCTTATTCAGAATAATCTCTAATAAAATTTTGATTAGGGAGAACGAAAAATAAAGCTTCTCTCCATGTTATGTTTCTCTCTTGCACATGTACTGCTTTTTCATCAGCAGAATCTTAGTGTTAGGACAAGTCCTCTCAAAGCAGCTGCCTTTTCTCCCTTCATCCTCCAGCACCAGTAATGTAGAGCTGTTATTGGCTTGTTTTTCTTTTTCCTCCAGAGGCAGGACGGGGGAATGAATGGTGGCCAAGAATTTTAAATTCCTGTTCCCGGCCGCCCCCGGAAGCTCCATCTTTGACGTGAGGGCTTCTCTGCGTCAGTAGAGGCCAGCTGAGCTCTTGTTCATCCCTCATTCTCTGGTTTCCTTTCACCAGCAGGTCGAGCTCTAACCACAGCTGGGGTTTAGGAAGGTCAGGCAGCGTCTGTTGAATGCCAGCCACTCTTCTACCCAGGGTCGTATCCTTGGTTGTTTTTCTGTACATCTGTCTTTTCTAACTTTCCTGTGATTTTGGAAGGAAACACCTTTCCAAGCTCCCCAGTGACCCTGGTTCATCCGGGAAATATCCAGAAAAAGCATTATGAGTATTGCAACGCCACATGCTGCATTGGTATGTTACCTTATGGGAACTATTAGGGCTGATCTCTGAGGAACTTACCAGAGGTGTGTGATTGGAAATCATGTCGCCCTCTGAATGTGGGTTATGGGATAACGGCTGGGTACACATGCTTCAGCCCAGCCAGCCCCAGGTTTGGATTCCACATGGATGTTGTACTGGATGAATAATGTCCCCCCAAATTCATGTCTACCTGGAACCTCAGAATGTGACCTCATTTGGAAATAAGGCATTTTTATTTTAAAAAATATTTTTTTTATTTAAAAAAAATAGAAATAGGGTCTTTCCATCTTGCCCAGGCTAGTCTCAAACTGTTCTGCTAAAGCTATCCTCCTGTCTTGACCTCCCAGAGTGCTGGGATTACAGGTGTGAGCCACTCCACCCATCCGGAAATAAGGTCTTTATAGATGTAACTAATGTAAAGAGATGGGGATATGATCCTACTGGTTTAGGGTCGACCCTACATCCAGTAAGAATGTCTTCAGGAGAGACAGAACAGAGACACTGAGAGAGGAAGGTGATGTCAGGACAGAAGTAAAGGTCAGAGTGACGCCATCTGCAAGCCAAGGAATGCCAAGGCTGTGGCAACCACCAGAAGCTGGAACAAAGCCTGTAGTGGTTTCTTCTGCAGAACTCCCAGAAGGGACTCATTCTGCAGACACTCGGATTTCAAACTTCTGGCTTCCTGAACTATGAAAGAATACATTTCTGTTGGGCCAGGTGCAGTGGCTCTCGCCTGCAATCTCAGCACTTTTGGAGCCTGAGGCAGTCTGATCAGTTCAGCCCAGGAGTTGGAGACCAGCCTGGGCAACACGGCGAGACCCTGTCTCTACAAAAATTACAAAAAATTAGCTGAGTGTGTTGGGGCTTGCCTGTAGTCCCACCTACCTGGGAAGCTTAGATGGAGGGATCATTTGAGCCTGAGGGGTCGAGGTCATAGTCAGCCGAGGTTGTGCCACTGCACTCCGGCCTGGGTGACAGCGTGAGATAGTATCTCAAAAATTAGAAGATGAAACACAAATAAATTTCTGTTGTTTTAAGTCACCTTGCCTGTGGCCCTAGGAAGCCAGTATAGATACTTTTGATGGTTTCGCTTATTTAGTACAACAACCCTGCCCCTTCTAGTTTGTATGATAACCTGGTTAATAACCGGTGCTCTCAGAGCCCCGGTTTCCTTATCTGTAAAGGGAGATTCCTTATCTCATTTGGAGGCGATTGTAAGGCCTAAATGAGACAGTGTATGTAAAGCATTTGGCACGATCCTTGATTCAGAGTAAGTGACCAATTAATAGTTACCCTTATTATTGTTGCTATTATTTAGAATGTAAGTTTATTTAAGAAAGCACCATCAATATTCAATTGCCCTTGCTAATAAAAAGGAAGAAAGGTATGGATTGCAAAGTAGAAAAATACATGTAAATTGAACTGCTTTACATTTTAAAAAGTGGTGAGGTAGACACGTAGGCATTACGCTTTTGAATGTCTCACTTCATTCCTTCTTACCCCAACCCATTAGGATTTGGCCTTCAACTGGGTAGTAGAAGAAATACAATCTACTACCAAAAAGCAGGAACATCATCCGCTTTTGAGTAGTTAAGAGTTAAGTATCACTTTGAGCTATAAGATAATGATTAAAAAGCACTCTGTTAGCCTATTTCACAACTCCCCACTTTCGTAAAAGTTAGAATACCGGCAGGGCAGCAAATACCTTTAAATGATTTTATTTAAATGTCAGATTTAATTAAATCCATGACCAGAAGACAAACCCAAAATAAATTTTCAGGGAGCTTGAGAATTTTCCTTTTCCATGTTCAAGGTGATAACCGTAGAATAAAACCTTCCCAAACACATGCAAATATAAGCAGGGGCATTTATCATGAAAATGCAGCTCTCAAGGCTGACTTGCTTGTTAACATCGCATTCTATAGCCAAGTGCAATGATCAGAAAATATATATATATTGAAGAGACCGCAGAATAGTGTATAGATGGGTGATTTTGACTAAGGCTGGAATGTGAATGTGTACACTTATCATGTTCAGGTTCCTGTGATCATTCAGGCATGCACTGGTGTTCTAATGGGTAGCCAGGTCATTAGGCCCAGGGTAGTCAGTGTAGCATGGCAGGAGAAGTCATTGTGTCTCCAAACTGAGCCTAAATTGCCTGTAATCGGTTCATTCCAACTTGCAGAACCAGATCTTACCCTTTGCAAGGAGAGCAGCTGAAAAGATACTTAAATAAAAGTGATCAGATGAAATTTTAAAAACGAGAATGACCAAGAGGATTCCCAGAGGACCATCACCGGTCCGCAGCCCCCCATTTTAGGGTCCAGCATTTGTACTGATTATGGCCTGACAGCTCTTGAGTTTCCAATGATAACAGCCATCTGACTTGATTGGAGTTCAATGGATTTTCACTAAAATAGAATCATCGTCTTGGTGATGGATAGAAAAAGTAAAGCAATACATCCTGATAAATGCCGCGCCTGCCTCCTTCCTCTCCCCGGCGGTGACCTTGCGCAATCCATAAGAGGGCAAGGCAGAGAGCCCCGGCCACCGCTGCAGCGCATCAGGACTTGGAAATTTAAGTAGCTTTGAAACCCATCAATGGGGTGAAGGGGGAATGGCCTGAGAAAGCAATGGATCATGCTTAGAAGACTCAGAGGGAAATAGGGTATGCTGAAGGTCAGTGTGCAGACATGTCCTGAAGGAACAGCTCAAGTCCTCATTCTCATTCATGGGAGGCTGTGGCCCTGTGAGGTGAGATCAGTAGAAGAGTACAATAAAACAGGAATTTTCAGAGCCTGTAATTTCTTTCGGAAGCGAAAGAATGGGAATGGTGCAAAATAAGCGCTAGCCAGGAGAGAGGATGCTCTGCCCCGGTCCCTTTCTCTGGGTAGCAAAGAGCTGGCCGTACAAGAAAACCCATTGCCTCTGAAACACCACATTTGTTCTCCAGCCCAGTTAGTTTAGCCAGCTGCGAACGTTTTGAACACTTGATCATCGGTAATGACACCGCCACCCATCACACGCAAACACCACTGAAACAGGGCTTCCGGGAAACTCGGGCCAGTTACATCCCCACACCCTGCATACTTGATCGGAAAGAGAAGCTTCTGGATAGTTGGAGGGGAAAGAAGTTAGACATTGGCAGGCACCCATTAGTGTTGGTTACGACTTGCTAAAAGAAAATATTAAAATAAAAATTAGATCATAAATTTGGAGCCACCGTTACCAAGCCTAAAGTGCAAATTGCCAAACAAGTCAAGAGACTCATTAGCATTTTATGTAAATCAGTTATTACTGTTCTCCACTTCCTTAATTATCCATGTTATTTCAATACAACCCTTTCTTTGATGTCCCAATTCTATATTTAAATAGTGCAAGATTTCTATCGTATCCTCCCGCAGAGGTTTGTGCCATGCAAAAAACATGCCAAGAGCAGCTATTTTAGAGACTACAGGGAAATGTTTAATTGGTTCATCCCATTTGAGTTATGAGGGTGTATTACAGAGCACATAAAATCAGAAACATGGAAAGTACTAGCTTGGAGAAGTTTACTAAACCTGCAAGAGACCGCTTGAGATTTTGCCCCCAAGACTTTTTGGATTCTCGGTGGGAACCGATTCAAAGGGAAATTTTGCAAACTTCATGGAATTTTGCTAAATGATTGATTTATAATTGAAATATTTGGAAATAAAATCCAACAGCTCTCTTTCCTTTGGCTCAGACACTTATTCTTTTGGTTGGTTGAAGAGAACACGTGACAGAGGGAGGAATGTGGGGTGCGTAAGAGATGTGGCAAAGCACTCCCCGTTCAACTCTTTCCAACAAGTTCATCTTTTTCTTTTTTTTTTCTTTGAGATGGTATTTTGCTCTTTCACCCAGGCTGGAGTATAGTGGTGTGATCTTGGCTCACTGCAACCTGTGCCTCCCGAGTGCAAGTGATTTTCCTGCCTCAGCCTCCCGAGCAGCTGGGATTTTGGGCGCCTGCCACCATGCCCAGCTAATTTTTGTATTTTCAGTAGAGATAGGATTTCACCACATTGGCCAGGCTGCTCTCGAACTCCTGACCTCAAGTGATCCACCTGCCTTGGCATCCAAACATGCTGGGATTACAGGTGTGAGCCACTGCATCTGGCCTAGTTCATCTTTCCTGGAGAGTCACCATCACAAATTTGAAGAACCTGTTCACGGATTTCTCATTCTCAAGTGATCTGAAATTGTAGGTGATCTCATGAATTACAGATAATGAGTGGCCTTTCCCTAATAAAGGAACTTTTGACATAACAATGTGGCCACAGGGAACTTCATAGTTTACTCTATTTTCTCCAAAGCACTAGGTTCCACACTCTTGGCCATGTGTCTTTATCTCCTGCCTCCCTCCTGCCCCGTAACCTTACTTGTTTTTACATACTTATTAAAGAAACAAAAATAAACAACACCAAAAGGAGAATCTTTGAATATGACCGCAACTGAAAATAGAAGTAATAGGAGGACAAGTACTCTTCCCATGTATTTTTAAACAATCACTGTATCTTTTTTCTAGAAGAAAGGACAGATCTGGCTAAAGCCAGTATATAATGTAGACTTCGTGACAGACCCAAGTTCAAGACCAAGGTGGGCTTGTTCAAGTTGTCCGCCCTTATTATTCCCGCAGTGAAACGTGATTAACCGAGCTTACCTTGAAGAGTTATCCTAAATATTTGTGTTAATATTATATATGTACAATGTTGATTATATAGTAAGTGTTCAAGAAATGGTACACGTAAGCCTCTGCTCTAGGCTAGGCACTGTGCTGAATGTTTACAGAGATGATGGGATGATCACACTGAATCCTCAAAACAGTCATCAAAATAAGTCAGATTATTTTTATATGTGTTTAACCGTTGAGGAAAATAGGGTTTCTAGAGGTAAGTGACTCTCAAGATCACGTGGAATCAAGTGGAGAAGCTGGGCTTTTAATTCAGAAGTTCTCTAAGCTACAGCTATAATTTAGACAAAAACCATACAGTGTAGTAAAGGTTAATATAAAGATTAAAATAACCCAGAGTTTTCACATCCTTCATCTACATTAATAAATAATATTTACAGAAACTCATCTCTGCAGACTAAAGTACTTTACATATTTAATCTAATTTATTGGTTATTTATTTAACAAATACTTTTATGGGCCTTGCCATGTTCCAGGCACGGTTCTAAGCAGTTACAACTAGTAACTCATTTAACCATTTCACAAGTATTTATTCTGAGAGCAGCACCGGGGTTTCATGTGATGGTTCCACAAAGCAGTGAGAAAGCCTCCCACCCTAGTGCTCACAACTTCAGATGTACCTGGGCACTAGCCCGTCTATATGGCTTTAAAAAACAAATTAAAATTTTAAAAACATAATTTTTCTGGCCAGGTGCAGTGGCTCATGTTTGTAACCGCAGCACTTTGGGGCGGCAAGGCAGAAGGATCGCTTGAGTCCAGGAGTTTGAGACCAGCCTGGGCAACATAGTGAGACCTTGTCTCTACTAAAAATAAAAATTATTAAAAGAGAATTAAAAAAAAAATCATGACTTTTCTGATCATACCTCTGGTATACTCATTATAGAAAACTTGGAAACTATAAGAAGTTATAGCCGGGTGAGGTGGCTCACACCTGTAATCCCAGCACTTTGGGAGACCAAGGTGTGTGGATCACAAGGTCAGGAGATCGAGACCATCCTGGCTAACATGGTGAAATCTCATCTCTATTAAAAAAAAATACAAAAATTAGCCGGGCATGGTGGCAGGCACCTGTAATCCTAACTATCCAGAGGCTGAGGTGGGAGAATTGTTTGAATCCCAGAGGCAGAGATTGCAGTGAGCCGAGATCGCGCCACTGCACTCCAGCCTGGGCAACAGAGTAAGACTCTGTCTCAAAAAAAAAAAAAAAAAAAAAAAGGCATAAAAAAGGGGGAAAATGTAAAGCCTTCACTGTCCTACCATGTATCATTTATATCAATCCAAGATTTTAGTGGAAAGGGAAAGCAGATGATCTAGTACAAAGAATTTTTGTCAGCTTCTTCTCCACTGCTTGTTTAAGGATCTGAGCATAATCCCCAAGTTACTACTCCATAAGCAAATCTGGGGCAGTCACCAGACGACCAGACTGAGGGCCCCCAAGGGTTCGAATTCCTGAGCCCTGTGTTTTCTCTATAGCTTACTGTCTTGTTCCATTTGGAAATAAAGCTACCATCAAGCCTATCAAGCGAGATGCTCTCTACAGAGTCCAAAACAAAACACAGAAAATTAACATGCTACCATCCCCTCAAGAAGCGATTGCATTTGCCCCTTTTGTCCCTGCATTGCCCTCCATTCAGATGTTGTCACTGGGGCCTTGGTAGCGTAAGCTCTTAACGGCCCTCCATATTTACCTTTTTTTTTTTTTTTTTTAACTCTAGGACTTCCTGTTGCAGAAATTGGATCACTTATCTAAAAAGCTCCCCACCCCCACCTTTGGTGACTGGTGGGTTTCATCACCAGGAAAGCACATTGTTTCAACTCTAAAAGTCCACAGTCTAAAATCATCATCATGTATTTTCATCAGGATGAAATATCGGGCGCTCTGCTCAGTGCAAGGTTTTATTAATGATGTGCTGTCAGGGCCTGGATGTTCTGCATATTTGCATATTAAACAGCTGAGTGAAGAAACATTCCTTTTATTGCTGCAGGGAATAAATCAGTTTAAAGCAAGTTCTCATCATTTATACTCCTTTCAGCTAAGTCTTCTTTTATTGAAATAAATTGTTGAAGTGCTTTGCTCATTCTTTGAATACTGATGAAATTTACCTTGATAGGACCTCAGGAAAAATAATATTTTCTTAAAGGTGCAGTATTGTTCCATTTTTCAAGTATTACTTTAATACATTATTGATAAGTTAATTTAGAAATATCAAGTGAAAGGGGAAGAAAAACAGTTTTGAATAAAAACGGTGTTTCCTCTGGACTATTTTGCCAAATGCATTTTTATTGGTAGAACGTAAGCAAATTAAAAACAGCAACAAAAGCAGTTTTTATTAATACCTAGTGTACTTTTTTTTTGGTAATGAACCATGAGCTATTTTTGCATTCAAATTCCCATTAGCATTATATCCCATCCACATATAAGGACGCAGTGCTTACTAGACTCCAGAGCTTGCTGTCTCCTGGGCAGATGCATGAGAGGTCTCAGGCAATCAGGCTCTTTTCAAACATGAATTATACCCGGCCTCGGGGTATAGGGGTCAGGTGACTGTTTGACAGGATCCTTGTAAACGTTTTGAGTTCTTCTATGTACTCATTACCTACTCTTTATTCCAGAGGTTGAAAACGTACCGTTCAGATCCCATGCATCCTGAAAACACTTTGGAAATAAAATTTTGGCCTGCGTCCTGTTTTTGAAAACTTGTAATGGCTTGCCAACGTTTTTAAGTTGGGAAATTGCACAAAAAAATTCCAATGTCCAGCTTCTATCAAAAACGCAGGTCAGAAATCCTGAGCCTGTTCTCTGGTCAGTTACTCTTTAGCCGCTGTCTGCTCTAGTAGGGATAGGCGTGCCACCCCCAACATTCCCTTTGTTTACATTGTGGGACATCTGAGGTTTGCCTTTTATGATGCCTCCCTGGGGCGCCTGTGCGTGGTGACTGTTTCCATCTCTGGTCTACATCTTATCTCTTGGTGGTGAACTCAGTTATATAAAGCGTTTGGGCAGTGCCTGGCACATAGGACGAGTCCAGAAAACGTTCACTGGTATTAAAACAGAGGAAATGGGGGAACTGAGGGTAGTCAGTGACATCATGTTTTATTTCCTTTGTGCTCTCCTCTTAGTACAGAACCACACATTTTTTAGGCATACGATTTCCTGTCTCCAAATTAATTTTATTTCTAAAACATAGCCCTCTCTCCTCCTACAAACCTTTGCCCAAATATCTCCTTTTCAGGAGTGACATCCTTAGCCACTATTTAAAATAGCAAATTTCTTTCCAAACTCTGCTGTCCCTGAATCTCTACCCTGCTTTACTTTTCTCAATAGCAGGCATCATTTATTTCTCCATTTTATCTGTCCACTTTCTCTTTTGTCTCAGTGCCCTCCCCCTCCACACTGGAAAGTAAATGAAGGCTCAAGACGTTGTCTGTCTTTGTCTCTCCGGGATCCTGAGTACCAGTCCTCTTGCCTGGCCCTTGGTAGAGGATATGCTTAATGAATAGTGAGTGAATGAATGGGCTGGGCGTGATGGCTCACAGCTATAATTGTAGCTACTCAGGAGGCTGAGACAAGAGGTTAGCTTGAGCCCAGGAGGTCAGGCTGCAGTAAGCTATGAGCATGCAGCTGCACTTCAGCCTGGGCAACAGAGCGAGACCCTCTGTCTAAAAACATACCTCTGTATTGAATGAATGTATGAATGACTGAGTGAATGAATGAATGAATGAATGGATTTCCTTTAGTTTGCCCTCAATCTTTATAAAAATTCAGTTCAACAAAGATTTGAGCATCTGTTTGTGACGGGCCACGTGTTGGTTGCAACGTGGAAGGAAAAGCGGGGCAAGGGAGAGATCCACTGCTCAGGAAGCTGAGTCCATGCCAAGATGCAATCATTGTATAAAAAACTATAATAGGCATAAGTACAGACTGGTAAAATATGAAAACAGGAAAACACATGGAGTCTTGGGGGTAGGGAAGTCTTGTTGAGGAAGATTGGGTCTGAGATAAGCCTAAAGGAGGATCAGGATTTTGACTGAGGCCTGGAAGGGAGAAGCGATTAGAAGCTGACCTTTTTTTTCAGATCTCTTCTTGAGTGTGGCCTGGGGTTAAGTACTCTTCGTGCATCCCCTCATTGACTTCTCAGAGCAGCACCATAAAGAGTCCCTCTTCTTCCCAATTCACTCTGGAGATGACTGAGGCTCAGAGAGGTTAAGCCACTTACCCAGGGTGGCACTACACAGTTTGTTCAGAGATGGCCCAGCACGTGGCATCAGTTCAGTCTGGCCCTAGAGCCTTTTCCTCCCACATCCACACTGCCTCCTGTCCCCAGTGGGAGACAGGAGAGCAGGGAAGGAGGCAATTACCAAGCCTGTTTCTAGAATCTCACAGATGCCATTTAGCGAAGCTGAGGCTGACGCAGTTACTCTGTGGAGGCACCAGCATCTTGGACCAAGGGATGGATTCAGGGAGGATCGTGTCCTCTGCTAACCTGCCGTGTGAAAGGCAGACAGTGATGAAGGTGCCAAGATTTTAGAACCCATTTCTTACTGTGGTGGTGATGGCATCGGGGTAGAAAGATGGATGAGGTGGGTGGGTGCAGTGGCTCACACCTGTAATCTCGGCACTTTCGGAGGCCAACACGGGCGGATCACTTGAGGTAAGGAGTTTGAGAGCAGCCTGGCCAACATGGTGAAACCTTGTCTCTATTAAAAACATAAAAATTAGCTGGGCATGGTATCTCAGCTACTCAGGTAGCTGAGGCAGGAGAATTGCCTGAATCTAGGAGATAGAGGTCTCAGTGAGCAGAGATCGCACCACTGCACTCCAGCCTGGGCAACAGATTCTCCATCTCAAAAAAAAAAAAAAAGAGAAAAGAGATTGATGAAGTCTCCAAAGAACATACAGTAAGGAATAAATATGTAAATATGGCCTGGTGCGGTGACTGCCACCTGCAGTCTCAGCCCTTTCGGAGGCCAAGGCAGGTGGATCATCTGAGGTCAGGAGTTCTCAACCAGTCTGGCCAACATAGTGAAACCCCATCTCTACTAAAAATACAAAAATTAGCCAGGCGTGGTGGTGTGGGCCTGTAATCCCAGCTACTTGGGAGGCTGAGGCAGAAGAATTGCTTGAACCCAGGAGGCAGAGGTTGCAGTGAGCCGAGATTGCACTCCAGCCTGGGCGACAGAGTGAGACTCCATCTCAAAACAAACCAACCAAAAAGAATAAATAAAATACAGACATGGGACTTTTTCCCCCTCCCTCTTTTAAGTCTTGAAAGAAACAGTAAAAAGCTCTTATTCCTGTTTCTTTGCCAGGAGAAGTATTGTTTCCATATAAATCATTTGTGACAGAAGCTGCTTATTTTTAAGTGGAAAATGCACATTTAATAACATGCGAATAATGTCCAAACATCTACTCATTGATGGCGGCCAAGAGAACACCAGCACTCTTACTGCCTGGAGAAAGAGACACTCGGAGGCAGCTGTTTGAGGGGTCTTGCTGTCACTGCTGCTGCCTTTGCTTAGGTGAGCTCTCAGCAGCAGCTTCGCAGAGACTCCATAACCAATGACAGCTGAGTGCTTTTGTACCTTGCATATCCTCAAGTCACAGCAGACCTGGCTTAGGACCCCAGCCCCACCGCTAACTGACTGCATGGGCTTCTATGGGTTTTTTATTTTGCCTCTGCAAGCCTCGGTTTTCTCATCTGTAAAACAGAGATAACATTAGCTTCAGCCCTCATTGGCTTAGTGTGAAGTTTAAATAAGAAAAGGCATCTAGGCTGGGCACGGTGGCTCACGCCTGTAATGCCAGTATTGTGGGAAGTCGAGGCAGGTGGATAACTTGAGCCCAAGAGTTCAAGACCAGCTTGGGCAATGTAGCAAGATTTCATCTCTGCAGAAAATAGAAAAATTAGGCAGGTGTGGTGACATGCATCTGTAGCCCTAGCTACTCAGGAGGCTGGGGTGGGAGGATTGCTCGAGCCTAGGAGTTCAAGCCCAGCCTGGATAACATAAAAAGACATGTCTCTAAGCAATTAGCCGGGCATGGTGGCAAGTGCTTGTACCCCTAGCTACTCGGGAGGCTGAGGTGGGAGGATCACGTGAACCAGGAGTTCTGGGATGTAATGCACTATGCCAATCGGGTGTCCACACTAAGTTCGGCATCAATGTGGTGACCTCCTGGGAGTGAGGGACCACCAGGTTGCCTAAGGACGGGTGAACTGGCCCAGGTCAGAAACGGAGCAGGTCAAAACTCCCATGCTGATCAGTAGTGGGATCGCGCCTGTGAATAGCCACTGCACTCCAGCCTGGGCAACATAGTGAGACCCCATCTCTAAAAAAAAAAATTAAATTAAATTAAAAAAGAAAAAAAAATTAGCTGGACAAGATGGCATGTGCCTGTGATCCCAGATACTTGGGAGCCCAAGGTGGGAGATGGCTTGAGCCCAGAAGTTGAGGCTACAGTGAGCTATGATCTTGCCACTACACTCCAGTCTGAGTAGCAGAGCAAGACTCTGTCTCAAAAAAGGAAAAAAAAAAAAAAAAACCAGCCTGAGTAGCATGGAGAAACTCCGTTTCTACTAAAAATATGAAAAATTAGCCAGGCGTAGTAGGGCAAACGCCTGTAATCCCATCTATTCAGGAGGCTGAGGCAGGAGATTTGCTTGAATGCAGGAGGCAGAGGTTGCAGTGAGCCAAGATTGTGCCATTGCACTCCAGCCTGGGCAACAAGAGCGAAACTCCACCTCAAAAAAAAAAAAAAAAAAAAAAACCCTGAATTTTTTTACATTCACTATAAGATGATAAAGGAGGTATCCTAGATACTTGAGTCAGAGCCCTGTTAACTACGACTTCAAAAAACTGCGGCTGGTGCCGCCCAGGAGTTCCTCCATATACAAAAAGAAAGGAAGGAAGCAAAGGGGTAATACAGGATTCTCCCATTACAGTCTCTAGGGACAGACTGAGGTTTCAGGGTTCTCAATCCTGATCTCAGGGGAATTCTGAATTACAGGTGTTAACCTGATTAGCCCCAGTCTGGCTCCTCGTTAATTACCTGAAGTGGATGGGACAGTTCCCGATACTCAGCACAAATGTGTGTACAGTGATTCTGCGGCTTACTCCCTATTTGGCCTTGGAGAGTTACCCTCTAAGTCAGGGCTTCTTGTCTTCCATTTTGGTGTGCGACTCCCCTGGAGAACTGGTTAAAACGCCAGTCTCGGGCCCCATCCCTGGACCCCCTAATTGTCTGGTTCTGGGTTGGGGCTCAGGAGTCTGCTTTTCCAGCAAGCGCCCAGATGTCACTGATGCTTCCAGCTCTCAGACCACAGTTGCAGCAGTGATTTTTAAAAGGCTCTTCATTTGTAAACAGTTGTTCTCCGTGCCCCAAAGGATTGTGAGGATTGAGAAAATGAATGTATGTAAAGTGCACAGCCAGTGACATTGTAGATACTCAGCAAATGGCCTCTGTTCTTACTATTATTTAATTTTTACTAATTACTATTTTTTACACCTACAAATCAGAATCTGCTAGAATTGCTTGGTATTTGAAAATTGGGCCTAACACACTATGCCACTCTTCTGTCATGAAATAACAGTCCTCTGTTTAAACACTTACCAACCTTTCAGCTCAGTTATTTTGCACCAGTGAGGATGAATGTTTCTGCATGCATGCACTTGGCATCACTATTTAACAAAGTATTTTTCCTATAGCTGAGCGTGGTGGCATGTGCCTGTAATCCCAGTTACACAGAAGGCTGAGGCCAGAGGATCCCTTGAGCCCAGGAGTCGGAGGCTGCGGTGACTTATGATCATGCCATTAAACTCTAGCTTGGGTGACACAGCAAGACCCTGTCTCTGAAGAAGCAAAAAGCCCACATGCGGTGGCTCATCCCTGTACTCCCAGCACTTTGTGAGGCTGAGGCAGGAGGATTGCTTGAGGAGTCTGAGATTGGCTTGGGCAATATAGTAAGATTCCAGCCCTTTAAACAATAAAAAAGGAAAATAAAATTTTAAAGAAAGATATTTCTTCCCTTCAGGATAATTTGGAGCCAATACTTCTTGCACCATTCATTTGTCCCCAGCATGGGACAAAAGATACTGCCTTAATGCCTGCTGCAAAGAGAACACGTGTGCTTAGCATCTTTGGATAATGCACAGGAAGTGTTTTGCAAAGACATACTTTCATGAGTAAACCTCATAAGCTCCAAGTGAATGATTTCCCTGAGTGGATGAATGATTCTGTGAGGATGACAGTTCTGTTTTAAGATGAGAAATTTCAAGAAATGAATCTGTAGGCTGCTCTAATCAATACCTTTGGTGGTAGGAAGGATAATTGTTTAAAACCTAGGATCTGACTCCAGATGCCATGTTGTTGTGTTCTATCCCAGAAATATTTCTAAATTCTGTTTCCAGTTTCCAAAAGTGCAGGTAAGGAGAACACTGAATGTTACTTGGTGTTTAACATTTTTTTCTAAATTTATTTATTTTTTTTAAATAGAGACAAGGGGCTGCGCATGGTGGCTCATGCTTGTAATCTCAGCACTTTAGGAGGCCAAGTAGGGGTGGATCACCTGAGGTCAGGAGTTCGAGACCAGCCTGACCAACACGGTGAAATCCTGTCTCTACCAAAAATACAAAAATTAGCTGAGCATGGTGGCCGGCGCCTTTAATCCCAGCTACTCAAGAGGCTGAGGCAGGAGGATTGCTTGAACCTGGGAGGCGGAGGTTGCAGTGAGCCAAGACCGTGCCACTGCACTCCAGCCTGAGTGACAGAGTGAGACTCAGTCTCAAAAATAGTAATAATAATAATAATCGTAATAATTAAAACAATTAAATGAAAATAAAAGTAGAGACAAGGTCTGGTTTTGTTGCCCAGGCTGGTCTTGAACTCCTGGGTTCAAGTGCTCTTCCTGCCTCAGCTTCCTAAAGTGCTGGGATTACAGGCTTGAGCTGCCGCATCTCACCTCTTGTTTTCAATATCATTGATAAACCATGGTCTTTAAGGATTTGTGGGACTTTTCATGTTAAATATCCAATGGTCATGGTTTGGGGCGTGAGGAGCTCATCATGATGTAGAATTCAGATTTTCTGAGTGTTTAATTAGGCTTCTTTGGTCACAAGGAAGTTTTACGTGTGTCACTTCTCCTAAGAAAAAGGTTTGTTGTAAGAGATAATGTTGGCAAGCTGAGGAAAGGAGGCAGTTTTGGGGAGCTGTCGCCTGTGATCCCCTCCTGCACAGCTGCCGAGTTCTTTTTGTCTGACTAGCTCCTTCTCTCACTGCTAGATTTATTCATTCCCCTCCCTCACAATTTTGGCTCACACATGCTTCTTTTTCTCATGACCGTGCAACTCAACTCGATCTCATGGCATGTTTTCATCAGCTGCCGCAGGCTTCAAGTCAGTTTCCCAGTTCCCTAGTGCAGAAATCCACTGGTATGCATCATCTTTGCCATTGGTAGATTGCAGAGAAGACATCTGGACAGATTTGCCCTTGGCTCATGTATGATTGGACATGCGATCTGTCCAGGTGTACTCCGAGTGAGGAAGGGGAGCGGTGGCAGGTGATACAAAACCCACCCAAGTAGGAGGACCCATGAATCATGGGATTTTCCTTAGCAGGGAGTGCGAGTGGGCAGGGATAACTGGTTTTGCAGTTTAGGGCCATTTGCATTGGAATGACAGCTGTGGCGTGTTAAGTCCGATCAAGTCCAGAATTCCTCTCCACCCCACCCTTTTGCAGTTCCCCCAGATGTACTACAGGACCTAGATGTGATGCAAGCATGCCTGCTGGCTTAGGCTGTGCTTCACAGCTGCAACATCCCTGGGGTGGAGAAGCCACATGGGGCCTCACAGAACCCTCCTCCCTCCCTGCTAAAGGCTGAGAAAGGGTTCTGCCCAAGCAGTTGCCATGGAAGGGGTTGGGGGAGCAGTTATCTTCTTCCAGGTTAATCTGTTTCGGCTGCATTGAACTATGTTCGTAATGGGCCTCATCATATTGAACTATGGAAACACCATAGTTGTCACCTAACTGAGCTTCTCTTTGTTCCCTTGTTTCAGTGAGGCAGTTACTAAAACTCCTTCCAGAAATGAAGGAGTTTTGTGAATTACAAGTGTATTTCACTTGTAATTCAGTCCTCTTATAGTCAGAGCATGGGAACGTTCATAGTATGTATCAGAAACTAGGGAACACATATTGTTTTACAGCTCTGTCTGCAAAATTGCTTCGTGGGCCCCATTGGGGAGTGTTCTCAATGTGATTTTTATTCTGGGGTATCCTTTGGCCACAATCCTTAGGATGTCTTTTTTCTCTTTGCTGTCCGCTGTAACAGGGTCCACCCGCTGAGATCTTGCTGTTCAGTCTGCTAGGATCTCCACTTCTCCCTGCAGCAGGATGTCTAGTCAGAGTTTCCATTCTGTTTTGATGACCCTGGGAGGACCGGGAGAGATCTATGAGGTCATCTTGTCCATCTTCAGCCAGGGCAGGAGTGTTCCCTAATGGTACAGTTAAATTTTTGGTTCAGTCTAGTTTCAAATGACTCAAGTGATGAGGCCTAGGGACATCCCTTGGGAAGCTATTCTGCAGCCCAATAACTTTCGCTGTGTGATTTTTTTTTTGTATGTGTCTACTATTCAGAGTCTGACACAGTAAGGTCATAAAGAGCTAAGTCTGTTTACTGTAGATCTTCACCTAGGAGTGTTCTCATAATAGTCACTTTTGTGGTAAATCTTCATGTAGCATGGGAATTAAGTGCATGTTAAAACTAGACCTAGGGACTATGTATCCTAA
Organism: Cacajao melanocephalus; assembly: GCA_963573385.1. Taxonomy (NCBI): domain Eukaryota; kingdom Metazoa; phylum Chordata; class Mammalia; order Primates; family Pitheciidae; genus Cacajao; species Cacajao melanocephalus. The sequence goes on along the minus strand of CAUYLG010064458.1, from coordinate 136,685 downwards.
AATGCAAGAATAGCCCCCAAAATGAAAATCAATGTTGAAAATCTAGTCAGTCTGCCAGCAGTGTGTACGTAACTGTTCTATGCACAGTTCACATAGCAATATATGTTTTGCTTCTGCAGTGCTAAATGCAAAGGCAGAGAAGCTTCTGCTACTGTATGCTTAGCACAAAACTCCTATCCTTCCTCTTTGAAGTTATTCCCACAGTTGCCCCTCATTCTGCTTGCCAGGAAGTAAGATGTTGGCTCGTGTCTCACTTATATGGGGTGTATCTGTGTTCTTGGTCACTCTTGAGAGCCTGGTGGGAGGCGAATTATTGTTGAGGGAAAAGATCTTCAGAGCACAGTCAAGAAAGGGAGAGAAAGAAAGAGAAAGAGAGAGAGAGAGAAAGAAAGAAAAGACAGAGAGGTGGGGAGGGAGAGAGGGAGGAGAGACATGGACCCATGGGGGATGGGAAGAGAGTAGGAGACTTAGAAAGAGGGCCAGGCGCTGTGGCTCATGCCTGTAATCCCAGCACTTTGGATGGCCAAGGTGGGCAGATAACCTGAGGTTGGGAGTTCAAGACCAGCCTGACCAAGATGGAGAAACCCCATCTCTACTACAGATACAAAAATTAGCTGGGCATGGTGGCATGTGCCTGTAATCCCAGCTACTCGTAAGGCTGAGGCAGGAGACTCGCTTGAACCTGGGAGGTGGAGGTTGCGGTGAGCCCAGATAGTGCCATTGCACTCCAGGCTGGGCAACAAGAGCAAAACTCTGTCTCAAAAAAAAAAAAAAGAAATAGGGAATTTGAAATGTAATGAAACAAAAGGAGGGGAGGAAAGATGGGGGAGTATAGGAAGAAATAAAGAGAATGAGTTTGATTTGGGATCTGTAGATTGGAGAAAGACATTCAAACTGTCAGGACCCAGTGTTCACTAGAAGTTTTTTCCTTGTGGATCTTTCTTTAGATACGGGAATCTGGTTCTCAAAGTGTGCCGCCCAGGCCAACAACACCAGCACCACTGAGAAATCTGTTAGAATGCATATTCTTGGGCTTCACCCCAGAAATCCTGAATCACAAACAGTAAAGGGGAGTGGGCCCAGCTATTTGTGTTTCTGGAAGTCCTCTGCTTTGAGAACCAATGACATAGGACATTTTTCTAGGAATCCAGTTGTTTTAGGAAAGGCCAGAAGGTATTTATGTTTATAAGCAACTCCACCCTGTACTCCAGATGCCTTCTCTAGCTATCTCTCTAACAGAGGCAGAGTTGACTTCATAGTTCAGATACTAAGAGATAATAGTTCAGAAACTATTATCTCTGGCCAGGAGACAGGCTTCGTTTCCAAAACTCACCCAGGAAGGCAATGTTCTTTTTTTCATCTGGCATTTTCTGTTGACTGTTTATGAAGCCACATGGTAACAAACAGACTCCGTATCCAAACAGCGAAGGCCTGTGCTATGCAAGTTAAGTGGAACATCAGGTTATATATCTCAGTTTTCTTACGTTTCCCCAGTTGACACATCATGGCCAACAAGAGAGTAGGGATCATTAAGGAGTTTATTTCCATCTTTATTTTATCATTTAAGACACATTTTTTCCAATGAGAGTACTGATGACATAAAAGGTTATACATTGAGTGACTACCCAAATTAGCAGTGTTTCATTTTCACACCATTCACACAGTTCTCTTGTCTGTTCATGATATAACAGTAAATCCAAGTTGCTTTAAGTAGATATTGGAAATATGTGAACCCAATATGTTCTTAATGTTTCTATGGCATAATTATAATTTTAACTCAAAATCTCATCAGAGTACATTTGAGGTTAGAGGGTTGTACTTCCCAAAGGAGGAGACTCGAAAATGTAGAAGTCCTTCATTTTCCACGTGGCCTAAGATAGTCGAAGGATTTGTTCTATTGCATGCTGATAAATATTTATCATGGTTAAGTGAACAATCATTTGGAGACAGACACCATTTTATGATGCAGCTTCTCAGGGCATCCTAAGTGTGACTCTGCCTTGCCATTTTATGTTTTATCGGAATACGCAGACATATACTTTATGAGGTTGGGTAATGAAGAGAGAAAGACCCCAATAAACATATTTTCTAAGAGTAATGGTTATCTATAGCTCAGCAACCCTCAGTTAGCACAGCTTCTATTACACAATACAAGGCAAGCACTTCATAGCTCAATTAGATCTAACTTGCGTCATTTTTAGGCATTATGTTATTCTAAATTAACACTATATTTCATATTCTCCAGGTCTGACTATTAACCGGATTTTGGAACCTTCAGGGCTTATTATTTAGTAATCCCCGAAGCTCTCAAGTAGGCATTTTAAAATTCATGCATTAGAACAGATTAAAAATTAGCTGGAGAGGCATGTTAAATGCCCCACTCCCTTTCTTTTGCTAATTGTGCTCAAAGTGAAAAAGAAAATGCCAGTAAGGTCAGATCTAGTATGGTACAAATGAACTTGCTTCTTGGTTTGCTGCTAATTGTTGCTGAAACAGGGCTTGTTTAAATGAGTAAATAATTTTTTAAATCATTGTAGAGTTTCACAGAGCCGCAATTCAAATTCACAGACCAGGAATGATTATTCTTTTCTTTATATCTTAAAGTTTTCCACTGTAGAAATGCATTTCGAATGTAAGCTAGGGAAAAAAAAAAGTGATGCCTCACTATGTAGATAAAAGTGACAAAAGTTGCAAATGTTTTGAAAAATAGTGAAAAATAGTGACTTAGTTAAGCCATGGAAAGCTTGGTTTTATTTCTTGTTGCAGCATCTTTATCCTTAGTTCTTAATCAGAAATAGGAAGATTTTCCAGGAGAAAACTGACAAACATCATTCACGATGAGTCATTCTATCAGTTACTTTATTTGTTTGTAAAAAGATCCTGACAAATCCTGCTTTTCCAGGTCCAGATGCACTAACTCCCATTCACTTCTTTCTATTTTTCCTCTCTCTATTGCGTATTAAACCACCATATTTAGAGAATAGAAGCTTCTGCCTTCATTATATCATGCCCTTCTCAGCGGAGGCAGCTGTCCTACCTCCTCGTCCTGCAGGAGTTTTCCAGCCAATCTTCCAGCCACTGTTACTCTGCATGGGGCAATTTGGCCCCCAAGGGATATTTGATCACGTCTGGAGGCATTTTTGGTTGTCAGAACTTGGGGAAGAGGCAAGGGATTGAGGGAGGGTGCTCCTGACATCTAGTGGTTAGATGTCAGTGATACGACTTGGCTGTGTCCCCACCCAAATCTCATCTTGAATTGTAGTTCTCATAATCCCCACGTATCACAGGAGGGACCCAGTGGGAGATGGTTGACTCATATGGGTGAGCTCTCATGAGGTTTGATGGTTTTATAAGGGGATTTTGCCTGTTTGCTTGGCACTTCTCCTTCCTGCTGCCATGTGAAGAAGGACATGTTGCTTCCCCTTCCACCATGATTGTAAGTTTCCTGAGACCTCTGCAGCCATGCCGAATTGTGAGTCAGTTAAACCTCTTTGTTTAAAAAGTTTCCCAGTCTCACATGTCTTTATTAGCAGCACGAGAACAGACTAATGCAGTCAGAGATGCTACGGAACATCCCACAACACACAGGACTCCCACCCTCCAACCCTACCCCACCAACAAAGAATCATTCAGCCCAAAATGGCAGTAATGGCCCCTTTGAAAATGCTCTTCAAGCCACAGGTCACCATTGGAAGGTTGCCAAACTGTGCTTTGCACACACATGCTGCCTGTATGCCTTGTATTTTTCTCTTTGCTTACTCCTGCTGCTCTACAAATACCCCAGACATTGTATTTCTTGAAGAAATCTTGGCTGAGTCCCCTGATGTTCTGGGGCAACTTCTGAACTCTCCTATCCCTCTAACAACGACTCCTTGACCAAACTTCAGCTTGGCTCCTCTGAACCCACTTCTCAACTAGGCCTTGACCTTGGTACTCTGTCCTTGCTGGATCTTCATAGTCCAGTCTTAGCAAGAGTCCTGTTAAGTCAGTTTAGAGAGAATCCCTTCACCCTTGATGACCGATCACACTCTCCAGCCTTCAGCAAGAATCTTTCTAAGTTGGTTAAGTTGGAATACTCCTACCTTTGTGGTTCCTTGTAATTTTCCATCCTCTGACCCTCCCACTCCCCTACCACTCTGCTCTTTGGCTATAAATCCCCAGCTGTCTTTATTATATTATTTGGAGTTGAGCCCTATCTCTCTCCCCTATTGCAACAGTCTTGAACCCTCTTGCAATAATCTTGCATATAATCTTCCTTACCATGTTAACAAATGCCAGGATAACTATTTTTTTTTTTGAGGTGGAGTCTCGCTTGTTGCCCAGGCGAGAGTGCAGTGATGCAATCTCGGCTCACTGCAACCTCTGCCTCCAGAGCTCAAACAATTCTGCCTCAGCCTCCCAAGTAGCTGGGATTACAAGTTCATGTCACCATGACCAGCTAATTTTTGTGTTTTTAGTAGAGATGGGGTTTCACCATGTTGGCCAGGTTGGTCTCGAACTCCTGACCTCCAGGTGATCCAACCACTTTGGGCTCCCAAAGTGCTGGGATTACAGGTGTGAGCCACCGAGCCCGATCAGGATAACATTTTAACCACCCAGCCACCACACTGCCAACTCTGAGGATCAGGACCATGTGTTGTCTAGGGCCAGCTATAGTGCACATGGTGTGAACACATAAAAAATGTCTGTTGGCCAGGTGCAGTGGCTCACACCTGCAACCCCAGCACTCTGGAAGGCTGAGGTGGAAGGATCGCTTGAGCTGAAGGATTCAAGACCAGCCTGAGCAACACAGTGAGACCCCATCTCTACAAAAAATAAAGAAAATTAGCCAGGTGTGGAGGCATTCACTTGTAGTCCTAGCTGTTTGGGAGACTAAGATGGAAGGATCTCTTGAGCCCTGGAGGTTAAGGCTGCAGTGAGCCATGATCGTGCCACAGTATTCTAGCCTGGGTGACAGAATGAGACCTTGTCTGAAAATTTTTTAGAAAATGAAGAAATGTTTGTTGAATGAAGATATGAAAGCATTCGGTGGAAATAGGACACATATGGGAATATATTCATAGTTGCAAACTCAAAAGAATGCCCGCAACCTGGTTCTTTGTCTTGTCCCTCCGTCTAGGCTTTTTCCAGTCACAGCCTGGATTCATGTATGAATAAACTTCTACCATTAAGTCCCTGAATTATTTAAGCACTGCCAGTGATTCTATAAAAACCGTACAGTAAAATGAATTGCATACGCGTATGTTTCAAGAGCTCTAGCAGCCTACTCAGGATGGCTTGACGTTGTCTCTTAGCGCTGCATCAATACCTGAGGGTTTTCAAATATTGCAGGTGCCTGAAGGCTTTGTGTTCACGTTTCTGTAGTCTTTATCCATTTGTGAAACCAGGTCCCAATCTATACGTCCAACGCCATTCCTAGACCTCCTTTGATAATCTCCACTAAGCAGACGCACTCGATACATCTTCACTAATGGGTTCTGACTTCATAAAATGTATTAATGACTCCTTTTTGAAAGTAAGAGTGCTTTGAATACAAGTCGTTATTGCTTTAAAAGTTCATAAAAGCAAAAGCACAGTATTTCCCTGGCGTTTGTGCAGTAGGAGAATGGATGTACACCCAGGGCCTCGCGTTTGAGCTGTGCTTCTCTTGTTTGTGATTGCAGGTTTCAGACTGCCTGGTAGGAGGAAGTCACTTCTGATTCTCACTCTTGCTTTTCTGATGGACTCTTGTCTTTCTGATTTTGTGGAATTCTTACCTTGCAAAAAGTTTGCAGTCATTTCATTTTCAACATAGTTTTATCACATGACAAAGGTGACAGAAAGGAAGACTCTTACTTCAGCCTACATGGTGCTTGAGAAAACCTCATCTGGCAGGGGGTGGTGGTTCACACCTGTAATTTCCTCAGTTAGGGAGGCTAAGGTGGGAGGATGGTTTGAGCCTGGAAGTTTGAGACCAGCCTGGGCAACAAAGTCCGATCCCATCTCTACAAAAACTAAAAAAATTAGGTGCACGTAGTGATGTGCACCTGTAGTCTCAGCTAATTCGGAGGCTGAAGCAGGGAAGTTGCTTGAGTCTAGGAGGTTGAGGCTGCAGTGAACCATGTCGCTGCCACTGTACTCCAGCCTGGGCAACAGAAAGAAAAGACCCTGTCTCTAAAAGGAAAAACAAAAACAACAAAAAAGAAAAAAGCATTGTCTCACTCCACGCTTGCAGTATCCCTGCGGGAGAGAGTTATGATTAGCTCTCAGTTTATAGGTGAATGATATGGTTTGGCTCTGTCTCCACCCAAATCTCAACTTGAATTATATCTTCCAGAATTCCCACACATTAAAGGAAGGACCCGGGGGAAGGTAATTGAATCATGGGGGCGGGTCTTTCCCATGGTATTCTCCTGATAGTGAATAAGTCTCAGGAGATCTGATGGGTTTATCAGGGGTCTCCACTTTTGCTTCTTCCTCATTTTCTCTTGCCACCACCATGGAAGAAGTGCCTTCTGCCTCCGACCAAGATTCTGAGGCCTCCTCAGACAGGTGGAACTCTAAGTCCAGTTAAACCTCTTTTTCTTCCCAGTCTCTGGTATGTCTTTATCAGCAGCATGAAAACGGACTAATTCAGTGTGGAAAGCCATGTGCTAGGTAGAGAGTATGGTTGTACTTCAACCCAGGACTGTCTAACTCCTAAGGTTTTATTAATATATGGTCCATTTCTCTCCATCTAATAGTAAAGGGAAGAGAAGCCACAACTTTTGTTTTACAATTCCTTTTGAATATTTGAAAGGTTTTCTTAAAGGACTTCAAGAAACCATAGCTTCCTTGCTTGTTCCCACGGCTCCAGTCCTCACCAAAGTATACATTGGATTTAAGGAGATTTATTTCCATCAATCCCCATTTATAAGGAATTAGAGTAGAGCAATGCCCACTTCAAAGTGGCTCACACCTGGCTGACATGTGTTCATTAAGAATGCCTGCCTTTGGGTTCTGAGACATCCAAGGAGCTCTTATGGGTGTAACACCTGTAGATTTACAGCTGTTCCTCTCTCCCTACAAGGTCCATATGCCTGAATCCCTCCCTCTCCATGTTTATAAAACTTAACAACTGCGGAAACACTGAGTCGAAGGACTAGGGTCACCAGTGGAGTCCCATAAATATGTTGTTTATGATCCCTGTGAAACAAGAAGACCATCTTAATTTCATGCTTTTTAAACTGGGGTATGAGTGTCCCCAGGTTTCCCTGTTGGGGGTAGCGGTGCCAGAGTTCACTTGAAGTGATAGGGAACCAAGGCATATTTTCTTAAAGAGACAACTTTTTTTTTTTTTTTGGTGAATAGACCATGTTGTTTCTAATGAAAACAAACATGGATATTCTCTCATAGAAGATATCCTTTGCATGGTGTTTTAGAGATAAAACTTGAGTCATTAAACACCCTTCTCTCCCTGGGGATGCCTTTTGCTATGGGGGTTGTGTCCATGGAAGAGATTGAAAGCCCAGCCATGTGGATGTCATATTATTCATTTTTATTTGCAATCCAGAGCTTGTCAGCAACCTTTTAGATCTCTCTCCTTGGAAGGTTCAGCAAGATGCTTGTAAATGTATGTTGCTTTGTTGCAGACAATATATATTTAAAAAGCAGTTATTTGCCCATCTCTTGTTCAACCCAGATACTGACTGCCTTTCTGTATTTGTGGCTGGGCGTTGTTTATCTCCACCTCATGGTTTTTACTATGGTTCTAGGAGTCCAGCCCACAGAAGCATGCTTCCCGCCCCCACCACCATCCACAGGTCCCTCTGTGTATCTTAGGGGAATTCCTCTATATTCCAGTTAAATTTCTCTCTGTTTCCTTTATCACTTCCAAGTCCTATTGCCAAAATATGATGCCTGCTCTGTCAGCCACCATATATTCCCATTTAGTCCCAATTTTCCAGCTTCATTCTATTTTTTTCCAAAGAATCCCTAGCCATGATAATACAAATATAAATACTCATGTTTGTTTAAAATGTACACAGAACCAAATACTCATAGAGTAGTATTTCAGGTGGTGGGCCTTACTCTAGGGCAGGGAGACAATGTCACCTATCAGGTGACATTTGGCAGTGTCTGGAGACATTGTTGATTGAGGCACAATAACGTTGCTATTTGGAGCAAGTGGATGAAGGGCTGGGGATCTGCTGGTCGCCCTGCTGTGCACAGGGTGGCCCTTACCACAGGAAACTGTGCAACTCTAAATATGAGCAGCACTGAAGCTGAGACTTGTTGATCTAGGGGAAGATGTGATTTCATTCTTCATCATCTAGGGGAAGATGTGATTTCATTCTTCATCCTTGAAAACCGTTATTTAAGCTGTGAATACCCTCTCTTTTCATAGTAACGTTGTAGTTATAAGATCCTCAGACTTGACCAGACTCAGTAACATAAAAAGAAAAAAAATCAAGATGTAAAAAGGATTTAGAAGTCTGGGTGTGGTAGCTCATGCCTGTAATCCCAGCACTTTTGGAGGCCGAGGCAGGTGGATCGCTTGAGGGCAGAAGTTCAAAATCAGCCTGGCCAACATGTTAGAACCCTGTCTTTACTAAAAATGCAAAAATTAGCCAGGTGTGGTGATGTTCTCCTGTAATCCTAGCTACTTCGGAGACTGAGGCAGGAGAATCGCTTGAACCTAGGAGGCGGAGGTTGCAGTGAGCTGAGATCGCACCACTGCACTCCAGTCTGGGCAACAGAGAGAGGCTCCGTCTCAAAATAAATAAAGGAAGATTAAAATAAAAGAAAATACGGTACAGTCAGAAGTTAGGGTGGGGTCACAGAGATCCCCCTAGAGACCTGTGGAAAGGGTGATTCTGTCTACAAGCTGCGACCATGGTCTTTACTGCTTCTGCAAATACGCGACAAAAAGGGCCACATTCTTAGCTGGACTTCTCCTCCCTTTACTGAACCAATGCCCTGCCCATTGTCAAGGCAGAAGCAGCTTCCACTGAGAAGCATCAGACACCACGTCAGTCTTGCCTTCCATCACTTCACTCCAGTCTCCATTTGAAATTCAGTGCAAACTCATAAATTCCACTTGGCTTCTGGTAGCAGCCTGCATGGAGTGTATATTCAACGTTAGAAACACAGTAAATCCAGCCCATTTATTCACATTAACCAGCAAAGGCATTCTGCATGCCCATGTAAATACTGGAAATTACTGACATGGCCTTCTAGACCATGAAAAGATGGAAGCATATGGCAGAATTCATATGTGAACAGATTGCTTTTTCTCATAAGAACGCTTTATTAGAATATCAACTATTACAGCTTTCTGAAGTTACTCTTCCTGCTCTTGATTTAAGCCCTGAATCACCCCACCACTCTTTTTTTTCCCCACTGCATTCTGCTATGTATCTTCACACTTACTTCCTGCAGTTTCTAAATGGCCTACTTAAACCTTGAGGTAGGTCCTTCAGTTTCCCATAAATTAATAACACAGCTATGAATATTTCCCAGCCAGTCTTAGAAGCCCCAGTCTGTTCCAATACCAGGATCGTAAACACAGAGAATAGATAAAGCAACTTGCTATTTTCAAAGGCTCTTCCAATATGAAACAAAATATTATTAATCTAGACGACCTGCTACTTTCATTTACCATGTCACTGCCCATGGGATTACAGGCACAAAGGTTTCATAAATTTCAAATGAAATATGAACATTTGTTGTCAAAATACTGTTAAGGTATGAAAACCCTGCTAGTATGAGTTACATTTTTGTTATTATTCTATTATTATTATTGTATTTATATCCACAGGCATTCACCTATTTCAGGTTCTGGGGAGCAAAGCAGCCTCCCCCCTGCATTTTTTCTCCCACTCCTTTTTAATCCTTTCTTATGTCCCTCCCTTGTTTTCTAAGCAGGAAACAATGAATGAGTTTTTGCTCCTCTTGCTGTGTCTGCTGTGTCTCTCTCCTATGATCCGCAGTCCTATGATTTGATGTCCTTGTTTTGGAGAAGAGACGCTTGTCTTTTGTGATAGAGGTGGGTCGTGGTGGGGGCGGGTTTAGCTGACTTCATCAGATAGTAGCATGCAGATCCCACCTGTGAGGCTGTGGGCCGCCGAGGAGAGTTCAGCGGGCTGGATCAGAGAGAGCAGAGCCACGCTGGCAAGTCAGAGTCTTTGTGGAAAGCAGCCAAGGTCACAGCTGGAAAGAAAGCCGTGTATTCCAAATCAGAGGGGCAGTGCAGGAATGGGTCAAAGGAATGAGGGACCAGGTTGTCAGCCGGGAGAATCAAGAGCCGGACAGAGGGAACCTGTGACAAAAACGAAACAAAATAAAACCATCTATAGAGCAATGACCAGGTGCCAAATAGTTTAATGCGCCATGAGTGTGCATCGGGTATGCTGTGGAAGGACAGATGTGATTCCTTAAAGGCACTGCGCTGAGTTAGACCAGGGGTTCTCAAAGTGGGGTCCCTGGACTGGCAGCATCAACATCACTTGGAAACTTGTTAGAGATGCAGAACTTGGACCCTGCCCGAGGCCTCCTGAATCTGAATATGTGGTGGGGAGAAGTGGGAGGTGGAGCCTGTAGTCTGCAGTCTGTGTTAGGAAGCTCTCTGGGCGATTCTGATAAACGGTCAAGTTTGAGATGCAGCAGGAGAGGCAGAGATCAGAGATAAAATACTAGGGGTGGGAATCAGAAATACAGCGTCCCTGCCTACCTAGGGGCTAAATTCCTCTCAGCAAGTCTTCTAAACTCTCTGTGTCTGGCAGCTTCCTAAACAACGAGTGATAATAATGCCTGTCAGACGTCACAGGATTTTCTAGAACTGATACTGGTTATGATGATAGCCGCTGAGACTCATGCTGCACAAGAGTACCAGGCAGGGTCCTAAGTGACTTCAGACTGTGCAGAGAGTCCCCAACTTACAACGGTTTGACTTACAAGTTTTCAACGTTGGGCTGCTAGGAAAACCGTACACATTGAGTAGAAACTGAACTTTAAATTTTGGGTTTTGTTCCCCCCCACCCCACCATGAGCTACTAATATGTGGTAGGATTCTCTCTCTCTCTCACAATGCCAGGCCACAGCAGCAAGCTGCAGCTTTCAGTGATCACGAGGGCAAAGAATCGATATTCTGTAGTGCCTGTTGCCTGATGATGCCTACTTGTAGGCGAATTTAAGTGATCTTCTTTTATTTTTTATTTTTTTAATTTTCACCTGTTTTGAGGGGAACTGGTGGTATTTGGTTACATGAGTAAATTCTTTAGTGGTGATTTGTGAGATTTTGGTGCGCCAGTCACCCAAGCAGTGTACACTGCATCCAGTTTGTAGTCTTTCATCCCTCACTTCCTTCCCACCCTTTCCTTCTGAGTCTCCAAAGTCCACTGTATTATTCTTATGCCTTTACGTCCTCATAGCTTAGCTCCCACTTATGAGTGAGAACATGCAATGCTTGGTTTTCCATGACTGAGTTGCTTCACTTAGAATAATGGTCTCCAGTCCCGGTCCCATCGTTCCATCCACGTTGCTGAAAATGCCATTAATTCATTTTTTATGGCTGAATAGTATTCCATCGTGTGTGTGTGTGTGTGTGTGTGTGTGTAGTGAATGAAGACGCTGTGATGTATATATAGTGATATATATGTCATATGTGATATATATCATATATATATATATCACAGTGTCCTTATCCACTATATATATATCACACTTATATCCACTATATATCACTTTCTCTATATAACTCTCTATATATCACTATATATTTTATCCAGTATATATCACATCCGCTCTCTATACATCACACTGTATATCACTTTCTCTACTATATATCGCTTTCTTTATCTACTATATATATATCACAGTTTCTTTATCCACTATATATATATGTCATACTTATATCCACTTTATATCTATCACTCTGTATATATCACTGTATATATATGATTCTATATATCACTATATAGATTATCCACTATATATATCACACTTATCCACTATATAGATATATCACCTTCTTTATCCACTATATATATCACACTTATATCTACTTTATATATATCACTCTCTATATATCACTGTATATATATGACTATATAGATTATCCATTATATATATATATCACACTTATGCACTATATAGATACATCCACTATATATATATATATATATATCATAGTTTCTTTATCCAATATATATATATCACATTCTCTGTATCACTGTATATATATCACTCTGTATATCACTATATATATTATCCACTATATATATCACACTTATCCGCTATATAGATATATCACATTCTGTATATATCAAAGTTTCTTTATCTACTTGTTGATTGATGGGCATTTAGGCTGCTTCCACATTTTTGCAATTGCAAATTGTGCTGCTGTAAACATGCGAGTGCAAGTATCTTTTCGTATAATGACTTCTTTTCCTTTGGGTAGATACCTAGTAGTGGGATTGCTGGATCAAATGGTAGTTCTACTTTTAGTTCTTCAAGGAATGTCCACACTGTTTTCCCTAGTGGTTGTACTAGTTTACATTCCCACCAGCCATGTAGAAGTGTTCCCTGTTCACCGCGTTCACTCCAATATCTATTATTTTTTGATTTTTTGATAATGGCCATTCTTGTGGAAGTAAGATGTATTGCAAATGTAACAAAAACAAAAATAAATAGGTGGGACTTAATTAAAACTAAAGAGCTTTTGGACAGAAAAAGGAATAGTCAGCAGAGTAAACAGACAACCCACAGAGTGGGAGAAAATCTTCACAATCTACACATCTGACAAAAAACTAATATCCAGAATCTACAAGGAACTCAAACAAATTAGCAAGAAAAAAAGCCAAACAATCCCATCAAAAAGTGGGCTAAGGACATGAATGGAGAGTTCTCAAAAGAAGATGACCAACAGACAAAGGAAAAAATGCTCAGCATCACTGATGATCAGGAAGAGGCTAATGTAAGTGTTCTGAACACATTTCAGGTAGGCCAGGCTAAGCTCTGATGTTCTGTAGGTTAGGTGTGTTAAATGCATTTTCAACTTAAAATATTTTCAACTCAGTATAGGGTTTAATCCCATCCTAAGTTGAGGAGCATCTGTATCTGTTTTGGTCCTGACAGTAACTCATGAAGAAGGTGTAATTACCCCCTGGCTTATGGTTGAGAAACCTGAGAGGTTTAGTAATGGGCTTAAGGCCATGCTACCTATAAGCAAGAATCACTCCACGTTTTTCTCATTTCAAAACTCATGTGAACAACTGAGCTGGTATACTGCTTTACTAGATCAAGATATATTATGTGTTTGAAAGGGCTTAAGAATTATCAATGTTATATAAAATGACATAAAGTAGTATTATCATTGTTGTCATCGTGCTATATTTTTTACTCTCTTGTTGGCATCTTTCCTTGAGGTTTCTCTTCTGTGAAATTCTTTGCCCTAGGATGGTCCCCTTCGTCAAAAAGAGTCACTTTCTGAACTGGTCAAACAATAGAGGTTGAATCTGGATTCAGGCACTGGTGACAGTGAAGACTCAGATGAGGTTCCTGAGTCCTTTCAGTTAGGTTTCCCACTGACCCCATAGCGTGCAGAGGAAGGGAGATAAGAGATACATATTGTTAATGGGATTTTTGGAATATCTTCTAGTCTTTGTGATCACAGAGGTTTAGCTACATTTTCACAATTAAAATTCATTTCATGCACATTGTAAGTGGTAAATCCTAGCTCCTCTGTAAGCTTTTAATTCCAACTTAGAGTTCTTCTTATTCTGTTTAGAAACCTGATAAATTTTAGCAGTCCTTTTTGAGGAGATCTAGAATAATGTCTTATCTCATTTTTGAATTTAGGTATAGACCTTAAAAATATTAAGCTACATTTGTAATACTTATATTTTGCTTTCTTATTTAAGTACTTTTCCTGACAAACTTCCTAAGAATATAATTTTGATATAGCCATTATATTTCATTTCAAGTATGATAAACCTTAAGTTTTCTTAAGCTGGGTGCAGTGGCACATACCTGTAGTCCTATCTACTGAGGAGTCTGACGCAGGAGGATTGCTTGAGGCCTGGAGGTCACGGCTGGAATGAGCTATGACTATACCTGTAACTAGCCGCTGCACTCCAGCTGGGCGACATGGTGAGACCCTGTCTCAAAAACAAAAAAGAAAACAACAACAACAAAAACCCTAAGTTTTCTTAATGTTCTGACACTTTTATACATATCGTATTTCAACTGACAGTCACTGTTCTATATCAATTACCATTTAAAATTCAAAATTGAATCTATAAGGCTAATGTGTTATTCTAGAATAGGACTTAAACCTTTTTTGTTTTTTAAATAAAATGCCAGATAGTATTTCTAGCTTTGCAGTTCAGATGGTGTGTGTCACAACTGTTCAACTCTAACTTTGTATGAGAGTAGCCATAGGCAATACACAAATCAGTGCACCGTGTTCCAATAAAACTTTATTTATAAAAACACATCTTGGGCCGCATTTGACCCATCAGCCATAGTTTGCCAACCTCTGCTTTGTAAGGCCTAACTCGCTTAAACATTGCAAGTTCATGCAGCTGGGTGCAGTGACTCACGTCTGTGATCCTAGCACTTTGGGAGGCTGAGGTGGGCGGATCTCTTGAGCTCAGGAGTTTGAGACTGGCCTGGGCAATATGGTGAAACCCTGTTTCTACAAAAACAACAACAACAACAAAAAGCCAGGTGTGGTAGCTTGTGTCTGTACTCCCAGCTACTTTAGATTCTGATGGGGGAAAATAGCTTGAGCCCAGGAGGGAGGGGCTGTGAGCTGAGATCATGCCACTGCACTCCAGCATGGGTGACAGAGTGAGACCCTGTCTCAGAAAACAAACAAACAAACAAAATCCCCAAAAACAAAGAAAAACAAGTTTGTGAGATACCGTATATGTGAATATATGCTAACACAGCAGCGTTATTTTTTGATTAATCAAAGACTATCAATTCTTCTATGTTTTTCAAAAGGACAGTCACCTGTTCTCTGCCTACTGACATCTATACCCTCCACCAGATGGTACCTCTCTTAATCAAGGTTTGCCTTTTTTCAGCAAAAATCACAATGATCTTCTGGCCAACTCTAAATCACCTTTAAACTTGATGAAATGTACGCACTCTTGTAACTTATAACCCTGTAATATCAGGGTATCTCTCTTTGCAGCTGCATCTTCTAAGACAATTATTTTTCATGGAGACTGGCATTGTCCTGTCTCCCTTTTGGGAATGGCATTTTTAGTCATCACAAGGGAAGCAGGGCACTGTTGGTCTTGGGGAGGGGAGGTGGCTGGGAGACAAGACGCAGAGGGTCCTGCAGTGTGTGGGTGGATCCGTACAACACCGAAATGTCCTGCCTCTTGATGCTGTCTACACCCTCAGTGAGAGACGCTATCCTAGGGTCATGTTTTTCGACCCCCACTAGTTACATGGACTGTCTTAGTCAATCCAGGCTGCTATAACAGAATATCATTGACTGAATGGCTTAAGAAACAGAAATTGATTTTTTCCCAGTTCTGGGAGCTGGAAGTCAGAGATCAGGGCACCAGCATGGTTGGTTTCTGGTGAGGACTCCCTTCTGCGTTTGTGGACAGCCGCCTTCTTGCTATGTCCTTGCTTAGCAGAAAGAGAGAGAGAGATCATTTCTCTTGTGTCTCTTTCATTCATGAAAACTCCAACCTTGTGACCTTATTACTTCTAACAGGCCCTACCTCCAAATACCATCTCATTGGGGATTTCAAGTTCAACAGATGCATTTGGAAGCGAGAGGAACATATTTAGTCTGTAGCATGAAGGTGGACTGCTCTCAGTGTAAAGCAGTCTGTGGAATGAGAAGGGAAAAGGCCCCAGTAATAAAAGGCAGAGGAAGCCTGGTGAAGTGACTCGTACCTGTAATCCCAGAGCGCATTGGGAGGCCGAGGCGGGAAGATCATCTGAGCTCAGGAGTTGGAGACTAGTCTGGGCTACATAGGAAAACCCCATCTCTACCCCCCATATATTTTTTTTTCAAGACATGGTGGCATGTGCCTGTGGTCTCAGCTACTCAGGAGGCTGAGGCAAGAGAATCACGTGAGACTGGGAGCTTGAGGCTGCAGTGAGTGCTGATCACTCCACTACACTCTAGCCTGGGTGACAGAGTGAGACTTTGTCTCAAAAAAATAAAAAATAAAACAATAAAAAGCAGAGAAAGAAATAGCTAGTAGTGCTTTCTTGTAGACAGAGAAGTTGGTGAAATGACGTCACTGGGCCTCGTGCGGTAGCTCACGCCTATAATCCTAGTACTTTTGGAGGCCAAGGTGGGCAGATTACCTGAGGTCAGGAGTTTGAGACCAGCCTGGCTAACATGGCGAAACCTCATCTCTATTAAAAATACAAAAAATTAGCTGGTCATTGTGGCTTATATCTGTAATTGCAGCTACTTGGGAGGCTGAGGCAGGAGAATCACTTGAACCCGGGAGGCGGAGGTTGCAGTGAGCCGAGATTGCACCACTGCACTTCAGCCTGGGCGACAACAGAGCAAGACTCTGTTCCAGGAAAAGAAAGAAATGATGTAACCGATAGGGGAAAAAGCCGAAAGTAAGAAAGAGAAAATGAACTGAGAATGGAAAGATCAAAGAGGAATCACATGTTTGTGCACACGTCTTGCTAGTGTATTTGGAGAAGCTCTGTGTGCTGTGGGTGAAAGGAAACCTGTACTTACAGCAACCATCCTTTCCCCTCGTTGTTAAATCCCAGCTTGCTCACTGCTGGAGAGGTGAGTTACAGAGGAGTTTCTGGAAGCAGATGCCTTGGGGCCTCTCCTCCTTTTCCAGCACACCCACACCTTCTTTTGTAGATCAGCTTAGGGGAATTCTCCTCTCCCTTTCCTAAGAGGATTGATCTAAAAAGAAATCATGGAATCCTGCAGTGCTTGCTGGGATCAGAGAAGGCTCCTCCAATGATGGTATCTTAGGTAGAAGGCTGAAGGGATGTTGCTTTTAGCCAGGAGGAAATCAAGAACCAGGAGGGCGGGGTGGTCGTGAATTTTGTGATGTTCCTTCTCTTCCCTGCTCTTTCCTGACAAGAGTCTGTCTGTTCTTTCTGTGTGTCAGTACTACCCTCATTTCACCCCGGCAGCCCGTCTATGTTGTTTCTCCTTTATCCTAAGTCGGCTTCTCTCCCATCTCACTTGTGAAAATTCCTAACAAAATAGGAGTTAAGGCCTGGCGTGGTGGCTCGTGCATGTAATTCCACCATTTGGGGAGGCTGAAGTGGGAGGATTGCATGAGCACGGGAGTTCAAGACCAGCCTGGGCAACATAGAGACCCTTTCTCTACAAACATTTTTTTTCTTAATTAGCTGGGGATGGTGGCTCATGCCTGTAGTCCCAGCTACTCAGAGGGAGGTTGAAGCAGGAGGATCCCTTGAGTTCTAGAGTTTGAGGGTGCAGTGAGCCTTGGTCTCAGCACTACACTTTAGCCTGGGCAACAGAGTGACACGCTGTTTCAAAAAAAAAAAAAAAAGAAGAAAAGGAGGGAGGAGGGAGGAGGAGGGGGAAGAAGGAGGGGGAGGAGGAGGAGGGGGAGGGAGGGGAAGGGGAGGAGGAAGAGTGGGGAGGAGGGGGGCAGGAGGAAGGAGAGGAGGGGAGGAGGAGGGGGAGGAGGTAGTAATAGTAGTAGTGGTTAGGATCGCTATAAAAAGGATTGAAAACTCAGAAATTTCAAATGCTTGAATTTCTTGGGATGGAAAGAATATCCCAAAATCTGTCTCCAACTCTCCCACTGATTTTGACTTCCTGAGGAAAATGTTTTTATCTTCACGCTCTGAGTTGCTGGCAATGTTGTGGGCACAGAATTGGACATGACAGCCTATTCTTCTGACATGTGACTCTGATCTTCTCAATCTCAGTGGGAGTTTTGGAACTTACTATTTAAAAAAATTGTGGTCAAGATTTATATCATATTTATCATTTTATCCATTTCTCAGTGCACAATTCAGTGGCATAAAAGGGCTTTCCTCTTGTGCAACCATCATCCCCTATCCATCTCCAGCTGAACTTGATTCTTCATTCTCCCAGCCATCTGTTTCAGTTCACTAGATGCTGTCCAAGTGAGCATGTCATGGTGGAAAGGGGCAGTTTGGGATTTTTTTTTTTTAACCACCAGCAGCTGTGTTCTTGGTGGCAAATATCTAACCTCTCTGATCCTGAACTTCTGTCTATAAAATGGAAACAGTGCTCCCTATCTTAGCATTTGATGATCTAAACTTGATTCAGATAGAGGGGATCTTCAACGTTTTCTCATCTTGGCTACGTTCTGGTGCAACTTAAGATGTCAGCACGTGACCTACCTCCCTTTCCTTCTCAATCATCTGTATTTTCACAGTGCTAGGTTTTATCTTCTGTACATAGAATGCACAATTCATGTAGTGCCAAGAAGAATTACAGTTTCTGTAAGTACTCTGTGGTTGCCCACGGATCTTCAGTACTTCATTAGGCCTTCACAGGCAGATGTAAGGAGCGAGACTTAGTATCTGTTGCAGCTCTCCATACAGTTTACAAAACTCTAATCCATAAAAGCCGTTTGAAATTTCCATTAGGAGATTTGCACAAGTGGTTAAAATTAGTCATGCATTCTTGGTCCAAACTGCAGGAAGGGTATCTTTACTGTGAAAATGATTATGACATGTTATAAGTGTGTAATAGTAAGCAGACAGTTTTTCCAAGCTGCTGGGTGAGTTCTGGAAATGCTCTATATATTCTCTCCCTACGGACTCCTTTCTTTCAGGCAAGACTGCCAGTGCGTTGACTTGGAAAACTGAGGCCGAGCAATTTCAGAGCACTGACATTGCGTGGCTTCCTTTGTGGGCCACCCCAACTCTTTTATTTTTTTTAAATTGCCACTGCTTCCTCTAAAATACACCATGCACTTTTTTTTTTTTTTTTTAAGAGGAGGAAACCTTGAAAAACAGCAGCATTCTTGGTTCTCCTAACCTGTCCACCATTTAACATTTCTAGAAGTGCCACATTGCTTCTAAGGTGAGGGCAATGACAATGACTTTTGCACGCTAAAAATGAGCTGCCTGGTTTATTTAGTTACTTATTCCTTTTTAGTGCGGGCGTGTTTTCGGTGTTAGAGAAAAGGCTGTGCTTTTCTTTGATATTAGAAAGCCAACCACTTATATTTTCCAGAGCCATTTGCATTCAGTCTGACAGCCGCTAAAAATGTATGTGGATTTTTTTCATCTGAGAGGTTTTCTCTATGCATATTGTTTACATTTATCAAATGTTGTCCTGCCCAGTACTTTTATATTCATTGTTGCTTCTGGACCTAGCTGACAACATGGTCTGCATGGAAAAACACAACACAGAACAAAGCATTAAGAGAGTCAAAGGGACTTCACCGGGGAGAATATAAAAACAAGGCAAGGCAAAAGTGGCTGTAAAAATGCGTTGCGTTCCCAAGTGGAGGCTCCGTCTTTGTTCTGTCATCAGTTTGCCAGTTGTCAATCAAACCTGCCATCCCTTACACATTTGCTGATGTGAAAGTGCTGGCTCCGCTCTTAGCCTGCAGTTGTGCAACCTAAAATTCTGGGAGGGTTTCACACCGTAAATACTTAAAATAACAGAAAAGGACTGGGAAAAAGCTGATATTGTTCAGGATCACCCATGCCGAGCTGTTTTTTTCTTTTTTTCTTTTTTGGCCTTTGTACTTCCTTTTCTTTGCCTTTGGTGACTTCGTGTAATGCTGCATATACCTTCAGAGCATGTACTGCTCTTGTGCACACATACATTGAAAACAAAATTAAAAAAAACAAGAATAAAACAAAGCCCCTGTTCCTATTCCTACAATTCTGGTACTTTGCCACAAGGTGGTGGTAGTGTATCTTGATTAAGCAATATGACCCGCTAGATATAAGCATCCATTTATTTACACACCAAAGAATGTTTGAGTGTAGAACATGGTTTAGATGCTGTGCATATAGCAATGAGTCCGTTAGGTTTGTATTCTCAAGAAGCTTCCATTCTAGTGGCACATACTTTGTCTTCAGCCAGAATTACGGCATTTTTTTTTTAATAAATTCACTCATATTTGATGGCAAGTGTGATCACAGCATTTTTATAAAAATCATTCTTCATTGAGACATTTCCATCTTATCAAGCTCCCTATTTAATAAGGATATCAAAAAAGAAAACACTTCTGATGCATATGTGTAGATTTTTTAATTAAATTTTTCCTTCTTTGACAGATAGAAATTTTGACTCTGTGTCTGTCACTCTCAGACACATCCTTGGACACATTTATATTTCTTTCTGGAGCCAGGCTAAAGCACCCTTGCCATCTTCTCTCTCTGCTGTTAGATTAGATGCTTTTTCCAGGAATCTCCTCTTGCGGGGCATCCTGAGCCTTCCTGATGCCATCTCACATTTCTTTCTCTCTGTAATCAAGAATTCCATCTCTCTTTTGCTTTCCTGGGGCTCTTACTCTCCTCTTTTTGAAGCTTTTCATTTCCCTTTCTATTTTTTCATTCATCAACTAGAAAGAAGATGCAGGCAGGAACAAGAGAGTTCAACATCCTTAGTGCAGTCTCTCTGGCTTGGTAGTTGGTCCCAGGAAATAGTTTTTTTCCAATTGTGGCAAAATTGAAAATTTATCCAGGAGAGGAAATGCTCTTTTATTCTGGCTCTGTTGCCCATACTGGAGTGCAGTGGCAAAATCTCAGCTCACTGCCACCTCTGCCTCCCAGGTTCAAGCAATTTTGCCTGCCTCAGCCTTCTGAGTAACTGGGATTACAGGCACATGCCACAGTGTCCAGCTAATTGTTTTGTATTTTTAGTAGAAACGGGGTTTCTCCATGTTGGCCAGGCTGGTCTTGAACTCCTGACCTCAAGTGATCCACCCCCGGCCTGGCCTCCCAAAATGCTGGGATTACAGGCATGAGCTACAGTGCCTGGTGAGACCTTCTCTTTTAAAAAAATGAAAATAAGTTTTCAAAAAAACCTTTTCAGATACAATGGCCTCCTCCCCTCCTACACTGTAGTTTGTGTCCCTTGATATCTGTTGAATAGAAAGATACTCTAAGTTAAATAATCACTTGAAGTAATCTAGGATTTCCATGGTTACTGTGTTTATACTACATTTTTTTTAAAAAAAGATTAATAGTCCCGCACAGTGGCTCACGCCTGTAATCCCAGCACTTTGGGAGGCCAGGTTGAGAGGATCAGAAGAGGCCAGGAGTTCCAGAAGAGCCTGGGCAATACTCACTGGGTTACAGTGGGCTGCGATCAC
The DNA here is from genome assembly GCA_963573385.1 of Cacajao melanocephalus. Taxonomy (NCBI): domain Eukaryota; kingdom Metazoa; phylum Chordata; class Mammalia; order Primates; family Pitheciidae; genus Cacajao; species Cacajao melanocephalus. The sequence goes on along the minus strand of CAUYLG010064458.1, from coordinate 115,425 downwards.
TTCACTACACTTCAACCTGGGCTACAGAGTGAGACCAATCTCAAACAAATAAAGACGAGCAAAGGTTAATAGTTACATCATGCCTGTTATAACCCCAGGAAGAGGCTAATGAGATAATGCTTCATGTGTATTATCTTATATAATATTCCCACAAATTCCATCGGGTTGATCTTATTATTATCCCTGTTTTGTAAACTGTGATTCAGGGAGGTAGAGCAAGTTAGGGTGTGGTTAAGTGAGGATTTACACAAAGATGGTCTAAATGCTTGGGGCAGTGCTCAGAAGTATCTCCAGATTACTACTACTGTCTTATGACCAGGCAATAGTAATGAATAAGGACACTTCGTACTTGAAGCAGCTACTGAAATCTAGAACACGTTTCATTTGGAAGCATCCGCTTCTAACTTCCATAGGTATCATCCCAAAGGTCTTCTGTCATCCTTAGGGAACTCTCCTTTCGGAGTTACTGTGGATTTCAATGAGGTATCCAATCTAGTAGATCCTGCAGGCACTCTGGAAGCTGCCACTGAACTTACTGGACTGCAAGAATTATTCTCTTTCTTGTGGTAGCGAAGACACTCTCACTGTATATATAAGAGGCCTTAGGTGTACAATTTCCCTCTATCAGTCCCCTCTGAGTAAAACGAGATGAATGGCTTAGATGAACAATAACGTAAGTTTCTATTTGATAACAACCAATCAATCCATATGCAAAGGAACAAAAAATAAATGTGTGTTAATATACAGGTTACAAAATAAGCTCCCATACTTTCTCACCACAACTATGTGAGTATGGCAAGTATTATTTTTACAGTTAGCCTAGTTCCATAGTTGAGGAAACAGGCTAAAAGAGTTGAAGTAACTGGCCAGGCATGGTGACTCACACCCTAATCCCAGCACTTTGGGATGCCCAATCGGATGGATCCTTTGAGGTCAGGCATTCAAGACTACCCTGGGCCAACATGGTGAAACCCCGTCTCTACTAAAAACACAAAAATTAGCCGGACGTGGTGGTGCACACCTGTAGTCTCAGCTACTTGGGAGGCTGAGGCAGGAGAACTGCACTCCAGCCTGGGCAAGAGAGCAAGACTCTGTCTAAAATAATAATAATAATAAATTAATTAATTAAAGTATCTGTCTCCCCAAGTCACATAGCTATTAGTGCAAACGCAATCGCGGTTTTTGCCATTACTTTGAATGGAATAGTAAATAACACTTCATCTTGGGTCTTCTGACCTCAAATCCCATGGCTGGGATTGTCCGATAGAATACAGTTGAAAGAGTTGAAAACTCAGTGTCAATTGCACCTCCAGTTTGCCCTAGAAGTGTTTTAGATTTTGTCAGGCTCATAAACCGTTTGGAAACAGGAAGAAAAATTGGCCCCCGACCCCTTATGAAGTGACACAATTCATCTGAAAGGTTTATCACCCTGCATGTCATTTTGAAGTTCCCTACTCTTCTCCCCATCCTCTAACTCCATTAAAAATAGAAAAAGGGAGAAAGGAATGGAGAGAGGGGTTCTGTGTGTGTGGAATGTGACGCTGTAAGCGCCCAGCCCTCCTGTATTGTGTTAACACAATACTTTTATCCTGTAATCTCTGCCTGCGGGAGACAAAATAACAATTCATCTGGAAAACGAGATTAACTCATTTAAGTTAAGCAGTGATCACAGAGAGAAGCTGTTTGGAGTTGTCTGGCTGAAGGAAAGCCCGCAGGTTCTCAGCCATTCCGGTTCAGAGGGCCTGGGTCGCGGGCCCAGCCTGGTGGAAGTAATTGGGCTCTGTCAGATCAGCCTTGGTGAGATATGGATATTACCAGGGAATTCTATTAATCTCTGACACCGCCCCTCTCAATCTGATAAAGACGGTGTGCCTCTTCTCTTCATTTGAACGTCTTCTCTTCATTTGAACGTCTTCGTGCCTGTCTGCACTGCCCTGGTAAGGGGTTCTCAGGTGAGCGTGCTGTGGCTGCCTTTCCATTTCAGGCCTCTTAACATGGAATAAAGACCAACTGCCCTGTGATTCCGAGCTTGTTGATGTGTATGGAGTTGGGGGCCTCTTGTTCCAAAGCGACAGTTTGCTTTTTTTTTTTTTTTTTTTTGAATTGGAGTCTTGCTCTGTTGCCCAGGCTAGAGAGCAGTGGTGGGATCTCAGCTCACTGCAGCCTCCGCCTCCTGGGTTCAAGTGATTCTCCTGCCTCAGCCTCCCGAGTAGCTGAGATTATAGGCACCTGCCACCATGTCCAGCTAATTTTTACATTTTTAGTAGAGATGAGGTTTCACCATGTTTGCCATGCTGGTCTCCAACCCCTTATCTCAGGTGATCTGCCCTCGTTGGCCTCCCAAAGTGCTGGGATTACGGGTGTCAGCCACCGCGCCAGGCTGACTATTTGCTTTCTGACCAGCCCGGGGCCAGGAGCGGTTGTCTGTTTTCTGCGATTTCAGTGTTTCTTTTTGCTGGCAGTGACTTACTCCTACAGGAACATCTGCCCCCTGTTGACCTGCTTGTGTTTACCACCTAGAGGCCTGAGAACAGGTTTTCCCCGTCAAATCACCCAATGGCCTGCGCGCTTGTGGCAATTGGGGACTGGTTTCCTGAATGACATTGAGAGTCACTGCGTTCCACACACAATTAACTGCAGGGAGATTAGTGTCTGGAAGTAGCATCTTCAAGAAATGGGGCAGCTGCTTCTAGCCCCTCCATCCTTCCTTTTTCCCAGTGTGCACTCACCGTCCGGAGCCTTCCACATCTGCTACACAGCATTGGCCGCACCAGTGGGATGCAGGAATTTACTCCTTCTACTGATGCAATTAAAGCTGACGGACCTTATATATATATATTTATTTATTTTTTTGAGACAGGGTCTTGCTCTGTTACCCAGGCTGGGGTGCAGTGGCATGATCATAGCTCACTGCAGCCTCGACCTCCTGGGCTCAACTGATTCTCTCGTCGTAGCCTCGCAAGTAGCTGGGACCACACGTGCATGCCACCACACCCAGCTAATTGTTAAAGTTTTTGTACAGAGAGGGGACTATAGGCTATAGTCCCTATGTTGCCCAGACTGGTCTCAAACTCGTGAACTCAAGTGATCCTACTACCTTGGCCTCCCAAAGTGCTGAGATTGCAGGTGAGAGCCGCCATGCCCAAGCCTAAGGAGTTTTAGAATAGATTTCTCCTTTCTCTGCACGTTTTTTTTTTTTCCTTCGTGTTTATTTATTATTTTTTCTGAGACAGAGTCTCACTCTGTCATCCAGGCTGGAGTACAGTGGCGCGATCTTGGCTCACTGCAACCTCTGCCTGCCAGGTTCAAGTGATTCCCCTGCCTCAACCTCCTGAGTAGCTGGGATGACAGGCATGTGCCACTGCACCTGGCTAATTTTTGTAATTTTAGTAGGGATAGGGTTTCACCATATTGACCTCCTGACTTCGTGATCTGCCCGCCTTGGCCTCCCAAAGTGCTGGGATTACAGGCATGAGCCACCGTCCCCAATCCTAAAAGACCTTAGAGTATGTTTCTCCTTTCCCTGCACGTTTGTTTTCTGCTTGTTGATTTACTGACATCTGGACCACAAAAAACCGACATGTTTCTCAAGACGTAAGGTTAGGTCGTGATTTCAGGACCTAACGAATACCTCACAGGCATTTTAGAAAGTGGAGGGTGTACGTCATAATGAGAGAATATTTCCAACATGTTTCTTTAAAGTCAACTAGCTGAATTAGGTGAGGCCTTCTTTGTGTCCTCTCCATTCTTGCTAGACTGGCCTTTGTGTAATAGGGAAGCAGATATATCTGGAAGCCTCTCATTAATGTTCAGAGTGATGTGGATGTATATATATATGTTAAAAAATATCACTTTCCCCTTTGAAGATACATACCATTTCTGTGGTTTGTTCAGCAAGAGCTTGGCTGAATAACTTCAAAAAATAGGAACACAGTACTCATATCTGGCCACTGTGTATGCTTTGGAGGGAATTTGGAGACTAGATGGCTGCAGCCACCCAGAGCCTTGTTGAATATTTAACATTTTTTTGTGAATCCGTCTACTAAGAAGACTATCAATTTTAGAGCATACAGCTGTTCTAGAATAATAGTTTGAAAGACCAGCCCCAAAGATCTTGGTGATTAAAGTCTGAACAGATGACGGAATGATAAACCTTAACGCTTAAAAATGTGTTCTTATAGTGCCATTCCTATATGACGTCGTCTGATAAATGTATTTGAGACGAACAGACCAAATGAAAGAACTTTCCATAAGGGGACACAGCACAGTTTGAATATAAATGTTGCCTCCAATTCCCATGTTAGTGTTTGACTATGAGTATTGATCAGTGTTAAAGAGTGAGCACACAGGAGCCTTCCCAAAGCCTCCTGCACGCACACTCCCACTGTAAACGCATGAGTATTGATCACAATTATTCCGTAAACACATCTTACAAATTCCCTCAGTGCACGTGCCATCTAAATTAATCCAAATTCAGAACAGAGCTCTCTTGGAAAAGGAAAGAGCATCTCTTTCAGCAGCTTCCCTCCTGGACATTAAATCTTCCATAACCTGTGCTAGCTCAGCATAGAGGCCCCAACACCCTTCCAATCACAGGGCGCCTGAGCTCTTGGGTTCCTATATCTTATATCCATTGTGATGTCTTATATCCATTCCGATATCGTCTGTATTGTCTTGAGAGAGAAAGTGCTCTGAGCGCTAAGCCAATGTTTAATTGATTTCAAAATGATATATGGAATAGATGGGCAGGCTCATTCAGGGTGGTATGGCTGTAGACAAAATGTTATTTGGATTGGCCGGGTGCGGTGGCTCACGCCTGTAATCCCAGCACTTTGGGAGGCCAAGGCGGCCGAATCACGAGGTTCAGAGATCAAGACCATCCTGTCCAACACGGTGAAACCCCGTCTTTACTAAAAATACAAAAATTAGCTGGGTGTGTTGGCATGAGCCTATAGTCCCAGCTACTCGGGAGGCTGAGGCAGAAGAATCACTTGAACCTGGGAGGCAGAGATTGCAGAGAGCCGAGGTAGTGCCACTGCACTCCAGCCTGGAGACAGAGGGAGACTTCGTCTAAAAAAAAAAAGTTATATGGATTAAAAGAGGCGTAAGACACGTGGTACCAAATGCACTGTGTAAAGCTCGTTTTGATTTAGATTTGAAGGAACGCACTATCAAAGGCATTTTTTCTGAGACAAACAAATTTGAATATAGAATAGGTAATAGGAGGTATTAAGAGAGTAGCCTTAATTTTTTGAAGTATGATAATATTTTTAATTGGGTTTATGTTAGAGATGCATACCGAAAAGTTTACAAGTGAAATGATATAATGACTAACATTTGCTTTAAAATAATGTGGAGAAAACCGTTGGAGTCATAGAGTAAATAATTCAAGATTGGAAAATGTTGGTATTAATTTATTGTTGGCCAACTATGAGTTCATTTAATTAGGTTCTCTGTTTTGGGGTATGTTGAAAATTTTTCATAATAAATTGTTATTCGGAAGTCTCGAGAGGCAGACTGCCAAAAATAGCAGTTAGAAATAGATAGTATCAGGCCTGGTGTGTTGGCTCATGCATGTAATCCCAGCGCTTTGGGAGGCTGAGGCAGGAGAATTGCTTGAGTCCAAGAGTTCGAGACCAGCCTGGGCAACATAGGGAGACTCTCATTTCTACACAGATTTAAAAAGTTTAGCTGGACATAGTGGTGCATGCCTGTGGTCTCAGCTGCTTGGGAGGTTGAGGGAGGGGGATTGCCTGAGCCTGGGGGGTGGAGGCTGCAGTGAGCTGTGATTGTACCACTGCACTTTAACCTTGGTGACAAAGCAAGGCCCTGTCTTAAAAAAAAAATAGTATCATATTCCAAACCTTCTAGACCAGGGCATGGTGTAAGCTGGAATAGGTAAGCAGTTCCTGGTAACTGGACCAGCAAAGCTCTGTCTTGATGATCTTATTATTTGGTATCTGTTATGAGCTGAATTATGTGCCCCCAAAATTTGTGTGATGAAACATTAATCCATGGTACCTCAGAATGTGACTGTGTTTGGAGGTATAGCCTTTTAAAGGGTAATTAATTTAAAATGAGGCTGCTAGGATGGTCCCAAATTCAGTTTAATTGGGGTCCTTATAAGAAGAGGAAATTTGGACACCCAAAGAGTCACTAGGGATGCATATGCCTGGAGGGAAGACCACAGTGGCAAAAGACACGTGAGGAGGCAGCTGTCTGTAAGCCAAGGCAAGGAGCCTCCGAGGAAACCCAACCTGTGGATACCTTGACCTTGGACGTCCAGCCTCCAGAACTGTCGCATTTTCTATGGTAACCCCCACAGATAGTATAGTCCTGTTCTCTGGGGAAACACATACTTTAGCCAGGGTCCTGATTTGAATATGAGTTTGGGTGATGAAATAGAAAGACCCGAGGCCTGGCGTTGGGGAACAGGAAGCCTGTCTGTGGTCCTGGCTCTGTCTCCAACTGGGAGGGCTTGTTTGTAACCTAGTTCTGTTTCCATGAGACTGTATTTTGGGGGAAGGGAAGAGAACTGGGGAAAAGAAGACAAAATGATGACTTTGAGAGACTGCTGAACCCAAAGTTCTCTTGTGAAGTCCCCTTCTAGATTTCTAGAATGAGTCCATCTCGCATTAGAGTGCTCAGGAAGTGTTAGATGTACCGTCATTTGTTCAACATGTATGTCCTGTAGTAATCTGTTCTCATGCTGCTAATAGAGAGATACCTAAGACTGGGAAATTTGTAAAGGAAAGAGATTTAATGGACTCACATTTCCACGTGGCTGGGGGGGCCTTACAGTCATGGCGGAAGGCAAAGGAGGAACAAAGGGACGTCTTACCAGGTAGCAGGCAGGAGAGCTTGCACAGGGGAACTACCCTTTATGAAACCATCAGATCTCATGAGACTTATTCACTACCAGGAGAACAGCATGGGAAAGAATCGCCCCCATGATTCAATTACCTCCACTGAGTCCCTCCATGATACATGGGGATTATGGGAGCTACAATTCAAGATGAGATTTGAGTAGGGACGCTGGTATACCATATCTTGTCCTCACAGCCCTCTATGTACAAGGCACTATTCTAGGTATGACATAAATGATGACAAAAAGTCAGTTACGCAAAGATGTGGAAGCAGTGTGTCCCAGGCAGAGGTAACAGTAGTTGAGACTTCTGGTAGTAAGAAGCAGTGTCACATGTTTGAGGCACTAAAGTCCAGTGGAACTGGGACAGAATCAGTGAAGGGAAAGATTGAAGGTGAAGGCTCAGAGGTGGGCATGGGTCGAATCACACAGAGCCTTGTAAACAGCGGTGAGGACATGCGATTTTATTCTAGCTGCAGTGAGGACTCACTGGGTGGTTTTAAGCCAGAGCAAGATTGATATGATATGGAATAATATGATGTGATATGTGAAACAGCATATGTTTGAAATGATGATGACGTGATTGTGATATAATGTGAGGTGGCTGGGGACACCACCATAACTGCTGGATGTGGAATGGATTATCATGGCTTGGGTGTGGTGTCTCACACCTATAATTCCAGCAGTTTGTGAAGTCAAGGTGGGGTGACTACTTGAGCTCAGGAATGTGAGACCAACCTTCACAACATAGTGAGACCCCATCTCTATTTAAAAAAAAAAAAAAAAAAAAAAGGAAAAGAAAAGAAAAAAAAAAAAACAGAGAATGGATTGTCATGAATTAGGATTGGAAACACAGAGAGCAGTGAGAAGATTTATCAGTGAGAAAGGAGTTCATTTGCAAGTTAAAACACAAGAAAACTAACTGTAACAAACAAAGCTTTGTCTTTTCTTGCTTAATAAGAAGCTGAGTGGGAGGCTGTTGCTGTCACTGGTCCAGCCGGCTCAGCAGCTGCCCATTTGTCAAAGTTCTTCATCTCCAGCCTTGTGATTCTCTAGGTTATTCATTGTTCTGGAGTCACAGATGGCCACCACGCCACTGCACATCCCTCTCAGGTTCAGTGTGAAAAGAGGGGAAGGAATTGTTACCAGCTAGATCTGAACCCCACACCCCCGGTTTTTTTGTTTTGTTTTTGTAGGGAATCCATGAGCCCCACATGTTGGTACTTCAGAATGTAGGGATCCATGAGCCCCACATGAGGCACCAGAATGTAGGGAGCCAGGCGTATATCACCCGTGGGTCCCCCGAGTTCAGTGGCGAGAAAGGAATGAGAAAAAGACAGATTTAGAGAGAGAGTGGGACCAAGGGACCGTCACTTTATTACTTTGGAGGTGACAGTGAAGACCCCGAGCTCTGATCATCCACACTATTTATTGATTACAATGACTTTGATTTATAGGGTAGGGGTGGAGTGATGGTGGGATGAATCAGCGAGCCGGAACTGGTGTATCATTCTAAGGACTGATAACAGTGGCCGTTTGGGAGTTTCACAAAACAAGAACACGTGGTTGTCTTTAGCTTGTTATCTGTGTACAGCTGATGGAACGTGGGAGTTACAAGGAGCCTACAAGTCTGGCTACATCGTCGTGCTGTGAATGGGTTTTACGTCCTTGAGCACAATGTTTATGGTAGCAGAGCTGAGGTCACCCTGCACTGGAACGTGAGGCATGGAGAGGCCTTCCTCCTCACAGGTCTCCTGTGGCCTTCCACAGTTTGTTGTTCCTTGTTTATGCGTTACTCATAACCAGTTTATGTAGGTACTCTGTACGTCCCTTTCTCCTTTGTAGCGTTTCCCAACAGGTTTAAGATGGATTCTCGCTCTGTCGTCCACACCGGAGCGCAGTGGCATGATCTCGGCTCACTGCAACCTCCGCCTCCTGGATTCAAGCCATTCTCCTGCCTCAGCCTCCTAAGTAGCTGGGATTACAGGCGCATGCCACCACACCCTGCTAATTTTTGTATTTTTAGTAGAGACAGGGTTTCACCATGTTGGCCAGACTGGTCTCAAACTTCTGACCTCAGACAATCCATCCACCTTGGCTTCTCCAAGTGCCGGGATTGCAGGCATGAGCCACCATGCCTGGCTGGGCCTGACTGTTTTAACAGGAAAAGCAAAAACTTTTCCAGAATCTATTAACTCACTTCTGCATATGTCTATTTGGCATGGGCTGTGTCACATGACCACTGAGCTGCAAGGAATGCTGGGATGCAATGGACACCTTCCAGGGGCAGAGCACTGGGAAGGGCTGATAGGGCTTCTGACCAGAATGTCCACCACCAGAGGTATTACAGAGGTTTGAGCAAGAACTTGTGGTGGTCCCAGTGAGGATGCATTCTGATAATCATTATCATCAAGAGGAATGTGTAAAGGAAAGGGAAACAAAAAAAATCAGACAGTCAAGTTGAAATGAGGTCCTTCAGGTGGGTGCTAATCCATTGTGTGTATAAAGGGGAACTGTGGGCACAGAGACAGAGATAGAAGGAAGATGATGTGAGGAAGGACAGAATGAGAGTGCCGTGTAGAGGTGGAGGCAGAGATTGGAATTGCGGTGTCAAGGACGGAGGAGTGTGTGGGGCTACCAGAAGCTCACGAAGGCAGGAAGCACCTTCCCCTGGAGCCTTTGGAGGAGTGTGGCCCTGCTGACACCTTCATTTCAGACTTCTGGCCTCCACAACTGCAAAGCAGTAAATTGCCATTGTTCTAAGCCACTCAGTGTGCGGGAGCTTGCTGCAGCTGCCCTAGGGATGAATGCACCTGCCAACTCCTGCCCCCTCTTCAAGATGAGTGTGATTTGGCAGAGGAAGCTGATGCACTGCTCGTGTTAGGGGAGGCCCCCACTGTCAGGTCCCCGTGCCACCTGTGTGTACTCCCAGCCCCTGCCAGGCAAGCCCGTGTAGTTCTATGATAACCCTGTTCTCTAAATGCTGCTCCACGGGTGATATCACACCCAAGGAAAATCCACGAGACCACCTCCAGAGAGATTTTCTTAGAGGTGTGGAACAGGAAAAAGAGCGTCTCTATTCAAATGACGGGGCCTTCCTTACAGTTCTGAAGAAATGCAGCCCAGCGTCATCTTGGTCCGTAGCCTCAGCTTACACTCCCGGCAGAACCACGGCTTCGTGCTGCCTTAGCCAGGTTTGTTTGACCTCATCTCACTGGCTTCAGGCTTTTTCTCTTATTTTCAGTTTCAAAAGGGTGTATCCTGCCCCTTTTCCCAAGATCAGGCGATGGGGAGTGGCTTGATGTTCTCAGTTGTAAAATGGGGCTAATAACACCTCCCATGGTTGTCTGTGAGGACAACAGGAAGTAATGTTTCCTCTGAGAAGTGTAAAAGGGTAAATGGCTTCATCACATGGTGATCACCGTGATCATTTCCAGAGATCCCCGGGTGTTGACTGTAAGCTCCCTGAGGGCACAGGTGCTCTGTGTACATCTAGTCTGTTTCCCTAGGCTTAGTGGTTGACCTAGACTACGCCAAGAGTACATGTGTTTTTTAAATTAAATTTGAATCAATTCATTAAGCACTGCTAAATTGAAAAACCATGTGAATATAGAGATCCAGTAGTTAAGAGTCTACTGGGAGAGACAGCATAATAATTACAATAAGTGCAGAACTTGAAATAATGTAATTGAAATAATGGAATACAATCCTGCTTAATGTTACACTATATTTATTTATTTACATATAGACTGGGCTCCTTGTCTATCTTATTCCTTGCTATGGCTCTAGCAGTTTTGGACAGTGGTGCTTAGCTTTTGATAGGTGGTCAACAAATGTGTATTAAGTATAAGAATTGATAGAATAAAAGGGTCTGCTGTGAAGGGTATGATTTGCTCTGTTTGATGGTGGGCAAGGAAGGTTTCCTGCTGGAAGAGATAACTGAGTTGGGTTTTGATGAATGAATAGGGGTTTCCACAGACACATGGAGGAGGCAGAATGGAAGGGAAGAGGGGTTTTCCAGAAAGGGGCACTGAAGGGAAAGACTTCATTGCTTCTTTGGTACTCGAAAGCAGGCTTCCTTTGGCTTGGACTCTGATGGATCTAATGGAGGATTAAGATGGATGGTAGGTAGGAACGTATTTAGAAGGATCCCCTCTGGTTCTTCACTTTCCTCTTGGGAAGGAAGAAGCCAGAGGGGATCCTTCTAAATCCTTCTAAAGGATCCCTTCCGGTTCTTCCCACCTCTCTGGTGATGAGGAAGGAGCTGTGTGCTCGTTTGAAACCTATTCAGAACGTAGTGGACCCAACGCCAAGTGTCTTATTGTAAATGTTTTTACTTTTACTGCAGTTACTTTAATGGTGCCTAAATGATAAATGTTAATAAAAAAGCATTTTTGCTTAAGAAAGCACAATGGTATTAGCCTGCCAGACTGCAAACGTTATTTGCTTTATGGAAGGGGATTTCAAATAAGGGGTTTTGGTGGTTGTATTTTTGCCTCCACGGTTATTTATAGAGAAAGTATGGGCCATTGCATGTTTATAGTATCTGTTTTTTATGGATGCCCAAGTTATTATTTTTTATTGGTTTGGGTACTTATTTTGCACATTTGTAAACAATTATGTAGTTACACAGCTGTTGTACCATAGAGGCCATATGCATTTCCATGTTGAGAGAAAATTCCATGAGGGATTCTCACTGGATACCATCATAAAAGAATTATTGTGGTGCCAAAAAAATTTTTAAAAACCGGCTAGCTCAGAAGTTATCATTGGGTTTTTACAGTATTTGGAGTTAAATGAATATAATGCTTTTTTGCTCACTTCAGAGTTGGAGCCAAACTTTATAAGTGAATATGAGGCTTCTGTCTGTTTCCCACAATTGAGTAGGAAACATGATGCTTAACAAAAATGAATTTGCCAGTCAGAAGTATTTGTCTTTTAGAAAATTAATACACTGAGCCAAGCACGGGTGGTGCATACCTGCAATCCCAGGTACTCTGGTGGCGGAGGTGGGAGGATCCCTTGAGCCCAGGATTTTGGGGCTGCAGTTTGCTATGATCACACCACAGCACTCCATCCTGGGCAACGTAGTGAGACCCTATACATATAGCTTAGGAGACTTCCAGTGTTTCTGAAGGATTTGTTTTCAAAGGAAGTATTCCTTTAGATGACACATATTTATTGAGATCCTAATATATACCAGGAATTATTCTGTTGATTCCTATGGAGGAGACATGAACAAAGAAATGGATATGCCTGAGGCAGTAAAGGTGAAGAATAGGAGAGGGGTGGCTGGGGCTGACTCAGGACCTGAAGAAAATGGCATCTGGGGCTTTTAAAAAATAATCCCAAGTAAGCACTCCTTCTGCACATTGTTTGAATCTGTAAGATACCAGGTGCTCTGGGTAGCGGGGGGCTTAAGGGGGTGAACGGACAAGCAGAACTTATTTCCAGCAGAGCTAAAGGGTTTTGGTGAAGAGTATGAGCCCCCCATGACGCACACCTGGTTTCAGAAATCCAAGTCCCTCGTGTATCATCTGTGTGATTGTGGGTGATCACTTTCCTCCCAAAGCTCGTTTTCTTGCCTTGACCTGATCACAGAAACAGGCACTGCAGGTAATGTGTTTACCTCACAACCTGGCACGTGGCCATCCACACAAAATGTGTGACCATGGCTGAAGGGTCATTCTGGGGAGACGTCCCCGTGGAAGCCCCATGAACCATCCCTGCTCATTTCTTCTGTGAGACCACCATTTGCTAAATCTTCTATCCGGTGAGGCGGCATCAGGGAAGGAATGGAAATCAAAAGCTTGCCTTAAAGGAATGCTCAGTTTCAGGTGGACAGTCACATGTGCATTGAAAAGTCAACAAATGTTATGGCAGCCCTCCAAGGAGGAGTGTCTAGGTGAAATGCCAATAAATGGGAGATGTGTGTATTGGTAATTCAGAAGGAGGAGGGGGACTTTAAATAAGATTGTTTTAAAAGGAAAGAGATCCTTCAGTACTGTGGAAGAGTATTTTGAATAAGCTAGTCAGGTAAGTTAGATTGTTCTATCTTAAACTGGTTTATGATATTTCCATATATACTTCTTATTTCCTCTGAAGTATATTAGTAACATTCGTAATTTACCAAATGGAAAATATCACTTAGCTTTAAGCTGCATCAGGTTAAGAATACATTTGTAACCAGGGGTATTATCTTTTTCTCTTATTATAACAAACACCAATCAAAAATAAAACGAACAAATACAGGAAGGAATGAAAGAAAACCCTGCATTTATTGGTAGGATTTTTCTGCAAAATATTATTTGTGTCCCTTTGCTGTTTTATTCATTTTTAGCACGTTTTCACCAAAGTGTTTTACTCTAAGCTAGTCTCAATTCAATTTAAAGTGAAAGGTTTTTTTTCAGTTTAGATAATTTACATATAAAAGCATTACTGTACGTTTTATAAAATGGTTGTGTTCCGAAAACAACGATTTCAATTTAATCGTATTGTTATTCTGCAAGTTGAAATGCCTCAGTCTTGCTTCTTGGTCTTTCTTACAATATTCCTTCTTGTCCTAATTTTAAATGGATAGTGTTTGAAAATTGATGTGCTGCTTTTAGACTCCACCAGTGAGACTTAAAGCCCACTGTGATTTCTCTGATAGACTTGAAGATTACGTGCGTGTGTGTGAGACGAGAGAATCTTAACAATCATCTGAACATGACAGGTAGATAGTTCTTTCTAAATTATTTTCTTTCTTCTCACAGGAAATTTTGTTTGCCAGTGGTCATGTCTGTTAACATAAAAACTAAAAACTTATACCTCATTTTGTATTTTGCAGTTTGCAATGTTTTTTTTTCCTCCTTTTTCTTCTGTCTTTTTTTTTTTTTTAAATGACATTGTTCTTCTGGAAAAATCCTTAGGAACCAGTTACTCTATCTCAGGATTTTATTTCATAATGTGTCTTTGAGAAATAGAGTCAGATGCTTAGAATTTTGGACCACCATATTTGTCCTAGGAAACCTGCCAGTGTTTCAGATTCTTGACCCTTGAATTGAATATAAGGTTCTCACTGTATAAGAGAAAACACCCGAGTTTTATGATGCTGCAAGCTTGGTTTACACTGTAAATTTCCACAGGTCTTTGCTTGTCTCTTCTAGAATTTTGGGTTATTCTCAAACTCTATTAAACAAGCAGTGCCCAAATGGCTTCCTCCAAAAGCATATTCGATAATTTCTTGGAGAGAGAATAAGCAGCTGTTTAAACAGGAGCCACAAAGATGCATTAAAATTAACTGGGTCCTAACCAAAAGATAAATGCCTCCCCAATCCTCAGGATGAAACCAAGAGCTTGTGTCCATCAGCAGAAGAGCCAGGGGGACGCTGATCAGGACTGAGGCGGGAGGCTCACCTTTCAGCTGGTGAATTTACTATTGCCAACTCCTGCATGTTATTAGTCTATAAGATTGAGGTCGTTTATTGGTGATCACCTGTAGATATATATTTATATAAATCTCTTAGCCCAGAATCTCTGTAAACTGTTTTTCGCGATTTGGGTACCACGTGGGATATGTCCCACAATTGGCAAGTGCCATAAATATATTACAGGCCATTATGCTTTGTACAGTATCTTTCATTTATATGCCCCATGTCTGAGAAAAAAGTAGTTTTTCATGATGAAAGTGATGAATGATTATTCTGTGTCCCTGTTTTCTTCTTCAGGCTTTAAAGATATTGTGATACCATTTACATTTCCTGGTTAACTTTTAGGTCTGTATTTAAAAATCTTTAGAGTGACAACAATTCTTCTTATTATTATTGTATGAAGATGTTACCAGCAGGAGGGTATTCAGCTGTCAGACAAAGTACTCTCTAAATTGTTCAGCTATCAGACCAAATACTCCGTTGGTGGTGTCAGGGGGTGGGGGGTGGGGAGAACCAGGGTATTGTCCCTTCTCTAGAAGCCATCAGCGGTCAGTCTAGGGCAGTCTGAGCCACTTACATTAGAAATATTTTTTATAAAGTAGGACATGTGCTTTGAGATCTGATTCCTCCGTCACTGGCTGTGTGACCTTAGAGAAAGAAATTAACCTCCCTGACCCTCTCTGAAAAATTGAGTGACCAATAGCATCCTCACAGAGTTTCTCTGGGGATCGAATGGGAGATTATATACACAGGGCCAGGCACGTAACAGGTGCAACAAAGATACCCACCCTTCTTCTTGTCCTACTAATAAAGAGGCCCTACTTTCTGTCCAAATGGATAGGCAGGTAGAGCAAATGCGTATGTGCATAGGAGCTGGAATTGTTGATAACATCACAATCGCAGGAAAGTCAGCTGTATAAATGTGACTTTCCTTTGCTACTTGTCACCCATTAAGGAGCTATGTGTGCAAACTATTAAGTTAGCATCCAGCCACTCTTTTTCCCTAGAAGGTGGGGTTTTGAATGTTAATACTTTTTTAAATCAAGAAAGCTAAGACTTTGACCAGTATTATATTTTGTTTTACATGCCCTGATTAAGGTCATGATCATGATATTCTAGTCCCAAAGGAGACCAAGGAGATGACCGGCACATGGCTCACTCCCTGTCTGCCCAGTAGAGGACCCCAAGGCATGATGACCACACCTCCTGTGGTAGTTATGGTCACTGACTCTGGGGTCAGATGGAGTTGGGGTTCAGTCCTAGCTCTGGCACTTGCTAATTGTCTGATGTGACTTTAGGCAACTTTACCCAAGGCTCTTAGTCTCAGTTTTCTCGTCTGTAAAATGGAGATCACAGTATCTAACTTATGGAAACGTTTGAGGATTAAATGATGGAAAAATATCTGAAAAGTGACCATAGGAAATAAACAGCCGTTGTCAAGTGATTGGCATAGTTCCTGTCACATGGGAAGCATCCAGTAAGTAGTGGCATCTGTTGTGATTGTGATTGTATTTTATTCTGTGGAATTCAATAAGAGTACAAAGCAAGTTTTTCTGCCTCTCCGGTAGCTGTAGTACGTTGGTCAGTCTAATGGAAAGACTAACGAGTAGAAGAGGGATGTAACTGGAGCATGATTTAAAGGAACTGTAGTTCTTTGGTTTTTTTCTCTAAATATAGAAAATGAAGAGCTGGGTGTGGTGGCTCACACCTGTAATCTCAGCACTTTGAGAGGCCAAGGCAAGAGAATTGCTTGAGCCTAGGAGTTCAAGATCAGCCTGGGCAACATCGTAAAAACCTCATCTCTGCCAAAAGTACAAAAATTAGCTAGATATGGTGGTTCATGCCTGCTGTCCCACCTACTTGGGAGGCTGAGGCAGGAAGATTGCTTGAGCCTGGGAGTTTGAGGCCACAGTGAGCCATGATCACATGGCTGCATTCCAGCCTGGGTGATAGAGCAAGATTCTGTCTCAGAGAAAAAGAAAATGAAGTGAGGAAGCCCGGGATCGTAAGTACTGGGATTAAAGTGCATTAATGCTGAGTAAGTAAAAGTGAAAGCCCATCCAGTCAACTGCTGGCCTGCCACTCGTGCAGAATGTTTCCCTCTTACTGTCAGGCTTTCTTAGCTGCAACAAAACATTTATTTTTTTTCTTGATATTGTAAGTTTATGCCACAGCAACGTATTAGCATCACCTGGGAAGCTTTTAAAAATCTCAGCATCATGAAGCATGGTTTCTTGCCTTTGGAGTAAATGTTTGTCAACGTGGCTTTTGCAACAGAGCCTTCCCCTATGAGAACTGAGGCAGGAGAAGGGTGGGTGACCACAAGATGCCCTCACAGTGCCAGGCCATGATTGTAGCTGAACTGAAGCCACAGTGTAAGTCTGCCATCTTGTGCTTATCCGCATGTTTCTCTCCTTCCAGCTTCATCTTCTTCTCTTCGTGCTTCCCCACCCCATAACCCCCACACTTTTTCTACCTTGATTCTGAGCCCTCTTTTCTGCCTCTCAGGGATTCTGGGACCATTCTGTAATGTCAGCAACCTTTCTGCTCATCCGGCCATTGGCTCTCTCTCTGGGGTCACTCCTGACAGTTGTTTATTGCATTCCCACCTCTGCCAAGGTCAAAAATGGAACTTGCTTCTTGTTCTTGTAGCAGTCAGACTAAGCAGTTGGTGTAACAGAAAACCCCGAAATTTCAGTGATTTCACATGTAATCTGTAAGAAATGAGGATTTATTTATAGCCCCAAAGCCAGTCTAGGGTGGGTTATTTCAAGATCTAGACTTCACCTGCCCAGTGGTTTCACCATCCATCCCTCATGACCTCCATGGTACCCCCTCATTCAGGCTCAGCAGGAGCAGGAGAGGATGCATAGGACTACATGTTTTCTGGACCAGGACTGGAAGCAGCATACCTCAGGTCCAGCCTCTTTCCCTTGGCAGAAATTCAGGATGTGCAGGACGAGGAGGAAAATGTGAGTAGTGACTATTTAGCCAGTCTTTGGCCCCTCCCGATTTGGTTCTCACCGCTTCATTTATAACCTATAATTAAATCTTTACTGAGTACCTGTCACGGATGGGGTGTCTTCTAGGGTCTCTGGTCACCAGCAAAAAACAAAGCCCCATTTGGTAAAATATAGTGGTTGGATTCTCTTATCTCTGTGATTAACTTGCATGAAAATGAGAGCATTTTTGTTAACATAACTTTTAGCAGCAACTCCTAAGAATAAGTTTTCTTTCCTTCCTTCATGCGTTTCCCT
Organism: Cacajao melanocephalus; assembly: GCA_963573385.1. Lineage (NCBI taxonomy): Eukaryota > Metazoa > Chordata > Mammalia > Primates > Pitheciidae > Cacajao > Cacajao melanocephalus. The sequence continues at coordinate 97,891 of CAUYLG010064458.1, read as the reverse complement.
GTTGCAGAACAAGTTAAGGTAAATGCCTTTTAGCACATTGCACCCCCAGCTTTTAGCACATTGCAGCATCATTATGATAAATAGTTATTGATATTATTATGGGTTTTTATCACATTATTACAGTCTGTTATTTACAGTCCTTACATTATTTAGGAGGGGAATTTGGAGACACAGACCCACTTACGTGAAGTCCTCTAGTGAAATGACAAAAATCCCCAGAGCTGGGAAAACATTTCCATGCAATTCCCTCTCAGTTTACATCAAAATCATTCTCATCACCTTTGAGATTGAAGCTCGCACTCTGTAAGCTCTGAATAAATATTACCCAACCATCTCCTGAACCCTCAAGGAGACAGTTTCTGGGGAGCAGTGATTTGATGAAGTTTTGTGTGCATGTAGGGTTTTTCAGATGTATCTCTATCCAATTCTTTTCTCTAAGAGCTCTTCAAGGACAAACGTGTTGCTTTGTTTCTTCTTGCGTCTCTGGATTCTGAGCACCTAGTAACAATTACAGGCACATAGTAGGGATTTTACAGGTGCTTGTTGCATTAATGCACTCTATTGGTCATACAGTTTGGCCGTGGCCCCACCCGAATCTGTCTGTGTTAAAAATACAAAAATTAGCTAGGTGTGGTGGCACACACCTGTAATCCCAGCTGCTCGGGAGGCTGAGGCAGGAGAACCACTTGAACCCGGAAGGTGGAAGTTGCAATGAGCTGAGATCCAGCCTGGGCGATAGAGCAAGACTCCATCACAAAACAAAACAAACAAAACAAAACAAAGCAAAACAAAACAAACGAAGCTCCTGTTCAGAAGCGGCTTTGCCACTCTCCTCTGGTCCTGACAATATGAAGATATCACCCAGACCTGCTCAAGTACATGTTTCCCAGCCCACAGGAGTCCCAATGAAAGCAGAGAACAGAGAGAAAGGAGGGACTCAAGGCCAGGTTCCTGAGTTCCTGTCCCTGGGGGCCTTGGCGCTGCTATTGTAGTTCATGAAACATTCCCTTCGATTCTGTAAACTCTCTGTTACCTTTCCCTTAAATTTTTCTTTTTGGCTTAAGTCAAGCTTCTTTCAATAACAACAGAAAGAGTCCTGGCTAATAAGCAGTGCTGTGTAGAGAGGACTTGACTTGGGACTGGATTCCATGGGAGAGGTCAGCTGCTCGTCTATCTGGTAGTGAGACAGAAACGGTAGGGCGCGTCCTTCCTGTGTGCCTGCCTTGGTCTACCTCAGTGCTTCTTGAATATTTTGGTGTCAGGACTCTAAACTCTTAATAATTATCCGGGACCCACAAAAGAACATTTGTTTATCTGGGTCATTTTTACTGATATCTGTCATACTAGGAATTAAAATAGGAATAATCAAATTCTTTATTAATTCATTTAAAAATAAGAAACCCATTACATGCTAACATAGATCCCCCTCCCTCCCTCCCTCTTCCTTCCTTCCTCCCTCCCTCCCTCCCTCCTTCCCTCCCTCCCTCTCCTTTCCTTTCTTCCTTCCTCCTTCCTACCTTTTTTTCCTTAAACTTTTTTATTTTTTGAAACAGGGTCTCACTCTGTGACCCAGGCTGGAGTGCAGTGGCCCAGTCACAGGTCACTGCAGCCTTGACACCTTGGTTCAAGCGATTCTCCTGCCTCAGCCTCCTGAGTAGCTGGGACCACAGTCACATGCCACCACACCTAGTTGATTTTTGTATTTTGTGTCGAGACGGGGTCCTGCCATGTTGCCCGGGCTGGTCTCAAACCGAACTCCTGGGCTCAAGTGATTCTCCCACCTTGGCCTCCCAAAGTGCTAGGACTATAGGCATGAGCTACCCCTCTTGGCCATGGATAACATTTTTTATAAAATATAACTGTATTTTCAAACAAAGAGAAAAGTGGCATTGTTCTACTTTTCTGGCTTCCTAGAAGACAGCCAGATTCTCACTTCTGTTCCTGCATTCAGTCTCTTGTGATATCACACGTCATGTGGCCTCTGAAAAACTCCACCGTCGAGTTGTGAAAGAATACAAGTAAGAAGTCAAATGACACCTTAGCATTCTGATGAAAAGAGTCTTGACCTCACAGAGCTTCTGGAAGGGTCTCAGAGACATCCCTGAGGGTCCCTTGACTGCACTTTGACAACCACAGGTCTAGGTGGTATACACAACCTTTTCCAGTTTTCACATCCTATGATTCCAAGAGGGAAAATCATCGGCCTTGTAAAGATAGTTAAGTGTCATTGTGTCCTTGTCTACGCTCAGCTGCTAATACACCGTGGGACCTTAGGTATGTCACTTAAACCTTGTATTCCAGTTTCCTCCTTGTAATGGGGAGGTCACAGGAATAACGAACTATGCATAGATCACCTAATTTAGTCATTCCAACTGTGTGAAGGGGTAGGGGTTATGATGGACTTTATTTCCTAAGTGAGAAACATTGGCTTTAGAGGGGGTGTAGTGGGTCGTAGGGCTGTCCCCCTAAAGATATCCCGCCCCACCAAAGATAACCCTAAAGACATCCTGTTGGATGAGGCGGCTCATGCCTGTAATCACAGCATTTTCGGAGGCTGAGGCAGGCGGATTGCTTGAGCTCAGGAGTTCGAGACCAGTCTGGCCAACATGGTGAAACCCTGTCTCTACAGAAAATACAAAAATTAGCCAGACATGGTGGCACATGCCTGTAGTCCCAGCTACTTGACAGGCTGAGGTGGGAGGATTGCTTACGCCTGGCAGGTTGAGGCTGCAGTGAGCTATGATCGCACCACCGCTCTCCAGCCTGGGCGGCAGAGCAAGACCCTTTCTCCCCCGCCACCCCGCCAAAAAAAAGATACATACACGGCCTAATTCCTGTAACCTGTAGATATGACCTTACTTGGAAAAAGTGCCTTTGCAGATATAATTAAAGTGATCGAAAGGAAGCATTCCTGGATTATCTGCGTGGTCGCTGACTCCAATAACAAACATCCTTACGGGAAAAGGGCAGAGAGAGATTGGAGTCAGACAGAGAGGAGGAGGCCATACCAAGGTAAAGGCCGAGGGAGAAGTTATGCAGCCTCAAGCTCAGAAATGCCTGGAGCCATCAGGTGCTGGAAGAGACACGGGAAGATCTCTCCCATGGCCGCTGGCGGAAGCACAGCCCTGCCGCCTCCTTATTTTGAAACTTCTGGCTTCGTAACTGCAAAAGAACAAGTTTCTGTTGTGTGTAGCCACCCAGTTTGTGGTAATTTGTTCCAGCAGCCATAGCCAGCTACCACAAAGGGAGTTTGCTCAGAGTCCCTCGGCTGCTAAGGGTCAGAGACAGGATTTGAAGCTACAGTTTTGATTCCTGAGCCTGCTGTGCAATGCTGCCTCTCTGATTGTGGAAACACTCTTGTCCCAAACCCACCAGATTCTATTTAGGGTTAAACAAGACTACGGATGTAAACAGACACAGTGCAATGCCAGATGGAGAGTAATCCTAGGTCACAGTTTCCTCCACCCCACTCATCCCTCGAACCCGCCACCTGGTGACGTCATCCTTGTGTTACTTCCGATTGTTTCATACGATAAATAACATAGCAACTTTGATATATATATCCTTTAGGAGCCTATGCGTTGCTGTTGTTGTTTTATTCCTTACTGTAAATCCTTAAGGAATCCTTAGCTTTGGGGAATGAAACCACTTGGGCAAGAATATAAAATTGTATTTTATTTTAAAACTCTGGTTACATATTGTCAAGTTGCTTTCCAAAAAGTTGTCTATGTCAGGATGATCTTATGAACAAGCTTAGCACTTCAAATGTATCCTGCCATCCTTTTCCCCTCCTTTCCTCTCTCCTTCCCTCTCTGCCTCCTTCATTTTCTTCCCCTTTCCTTCCTTCCGGCAGTTGCTTATAAGCCACTTGCTGGGATGTACCAGGCACACCAGCTTTATAACTGAGATGTTTCCTAGGATTCATCATTCACGTGAGTCCAGGAGAAGTACATCTTTTTGTTCATTTGTTTATTGAGACAGAGTCTTGCTCAGGCTGGAGTGCAGTGGCACCATCTCAGCTCACTGCAGCCTCAACCTCCTGGGCTCAAAAGATCCACCCACCTCAGCCTCCTGAGTAACTGGGACCACAGGCGCATGCCACCACACCCGGCAATTTTTTTATTTTTATTTTTAGTAGAGACGAGGTTTTGCTATGTTGCCCAGGCTGGTCTCAAACTCCTGGGCTCAAGCAATTCTCCCTCCTCACCCTCCCACCATGCTGGGATTACAGGTATAAGCCACAGACCCAGCCTCAGGAGAAATAAATCTTTCAGGAAAAAAAGTGACATAATTTTCCCTTGTAGCTTATCACTTGGAATGTGGAGAGTCATTCCCATTAGGAAACCACCAGGAATCTTGGCAACTTAGCAGCCACAGGAGATGCAGAAACGGAGCAGTGATTTAAAAATTCAGATCACTTTGTTTGTTCCCCTAGAATAACAAATTATGGTCATTAACAAAGTAACTCAACTTGCAGTATCAAATCAACTGCAGAAGAGTTGCCATTGATGTTACCGTAGTACCTGACACATTGTGTTCGCTGTTAATTTAGGAAGATGTAGATGTGACCATACAGCCCAACACATTATGTTCGGTGTTAATTTAAGAAAATGTTGACTTTATTTGGTGTCATGGGTGGGAAATTGATTGCTTCTGTTTTTTGAGCGAATCTGGTTCGACTGGGCTGTGTAATCCCCAGGAGCCCTGACTCTTCTTGGGTAGCTGCGACTGGGGCTAATATTTGATTGTCTGTATTAATTAAAGATAGGACCTCATACTTGACATGGCAGTGTGATGTGTCCAAGGTTAGACCTGAGGTTAGAATTTGGAGCAAAGAGGCACACTCACATGAAGCTGCCAATTCCTCTGCTTTTTCAGGTAGAGGCTCAGAGATTTCCGCACCTTTTTATAGATTACGTGACTTCAAAGCTGCACACTAACCCTACGGCTCCTTGGGAAATCTTTCTAGCACTGATCCCCTTTGAATCTTTAGTGTTTCAAGATAGACTTGTTACAAAGGAAAGGAATATAGGCCTCTGTTCTTTCTTTTTTCCCTTTGTTATTTCCTTTTTTCTTTCATTCCTTTCTTACCTTCTTTACTTCCTCGTTTATTTGGACGTTTTCAGTTGTGAAGATCAGTACCTTGAAATTCAGAAGAGATGGCATGAAGCACTTCAGCTTTGCATTCAAGTGCTCATGTATATGATCAAGCGCCATCATGATCAGTATTGAAGAAGAGGGAGATAAGGTCAGGCTGCCGAGTGGGCAGTATTTCCCTGTCATGAATCCACTCTGCAGTTGTTTTATAACATGCAACACAAAAATAAAGTCTAATATCATTCCCCAGTGCCAATTATTATTATTATTATTATTTTTAGAGATAGGGTTTTCCTTTATACCCCAAGCTGGAGTGCAGTGGTGCCTTCATAGCTCATTGCAGCCTTGAACTCCTGGGCTCGAGTGATCCTCCTGCCTCAACCATCTGAGTAGTTGGGACTACAGGTACATACCACCATGCCCAGCTAATTTAAAAAAAAAAAAAAAACTGTTTGTGGAGACGGGGTCTTGCTATGTTGGTGAGACTAGTCTTAAACTCACGCCCTCAAATGATCCTCCGGCTGTGGCTTCCAAAAGTGCTGGGATTACAGGTGTGAGCCCCCAACCTCAAAACTTGAATCTGGGCCTCCCTTACCGACTAACTTATAACTAATTAGAAAATGGTACAAGTGATGTTGCCGACTTCTGAAGTGAGCTCATAGAACATGATACAGCTTCCATCTGGTTGTGTCTCTCACTCATGGGATACTTGCCCTTGGAATTTAGTCATCATACTGTGAGGAAGCTCAATCGAGCATAGGTGGGAAGACCATCATCACTCTCCCCTCCACTCCCCTCTCCTGATGGAGTCTCACTGTTACCCGGCCTGCACTGCAAGCCAAAAATGTTGCTGGCTGAAGGCCAGCTCACTCACTGCAAACTCCACCTTCCATATTCAAGTGATTTTCCTGCCTCAGCCTCCCAAGTTGCTGGGATTACAAGTGCCCGCCACCACACCCATCTAATTTTTTTTTTTTTAGTAGAGATGGGGTTTTCACCATGTTGATCAGACTGGTCTCAAACTTCTGACCTCAGATGATCCACCTTAGCCTCCCAAAGTGCTGGGATTATAGGCATGAGCCACAGCACCTGGCCATATATATATATGGTTTTGAGGGGAACAGGTGGTGTTTAGTTACATGACTAAGTTCTTTAGTGATGATTTCTGAGATTTTGGTGCATCCGTCACTTGATCAGCAGTGTGCACTGTACCCAGTGCGTAGTCTTTTATTACTCACCTCCATCCCACCCTTCTCCCAGAATACCTGAAGTCCATTGTATCATTTGTATGCCTTTTCATCCTCATAGCTTAGCTCCCAGTTTACAGGGTCATATTAAAAGAGGAAAAGGGATATAAGAATCTAGGTATTGACCAGGCACAGTGGCTGACACCTGTAATCCCAACACTTTGGGAGGCCGAGGCAGGTGGATCATGACCTCAAGAGATCAAGACCATCCTGGCCAACATGGTGAAATACCGTTTCTACTAAAAATACAAAAATTAGCTGGGTGTGGTGGCACCCACCTGTAGTCCCAGCTACTGGGAGTTCTGAGACATGATAATCATTTGAACCCAGGAGGCGGAAGTTGCAGTGAGCCGAGATCGCGCCACTGCACTCCAGCCTGGTGACAGAGTGAGACTCCATCTCAAAAAGAGAAAAAATAAATCTAGGCATCATAAATGATGTCCTGGTTTTTTGCTGAGTCCCATTTTTTTTCTTCCCCTCCTGATTTCCTTCTGGCAGAAACTTGTACAGCACGTTTGCAGAAAAGAAGTCTGTCAACACTGGAGTGCATCCTGCGTGGTTTGTCCCTGGGTCACTCTGTTTCCTCACCTGTTTCTTCCAAAGGCCATGAGTTCACAGTCACTCATTTCCCTTTATCAATATTTGTTGTTTTAATCCATTTCCCCCATCCCAAGAGAAAGGCACCAACATGATTCTGTGAGTTCTAAAATAACAGGGGCTTCGCTGGCAGAGCCCGGCTGGCTTCTGTGGCCTCCAGCAACTCAAGGTGGGCCCCTAAGTGGCAGCTGCCAGCTGCCAGAAACTTAGAGGTTCTCATCATGTCTTCCTGAAAAACAGTTCTATTAGGTAAAAGTGACGTTTTTCAATCCCTTGTGTGTATCTGGCTCATAAAAGTTCAGAAGGTTGTCATTGAGAGGAGACTGCAGTCATTTTAAGATTTCAGGAGCTGCTAGAGCTGAGTAGATCATTTTTCCCCTTTCTAAGATTATATATTAGGTGTACTCTTGTCTCTGGGTGGAACTGAGTCATCATGATGATCGCTCTTTCAGTATGGTAATAATTAGACATAAAATCAGTATTGATGTGTAATGTGCCATTTGAAGATTCTCCCCTGTGTATGACTCTGGGTTTTACAAATGAAAATCTGGATTCAGTTGGCCAATGAAGTGTCACGATATAAAAAGAGAATTTTGAAATAATGAGACTTCCACTGCTTTGGGACTATTGGCATATTAAAATACAAATATATCTGTATTTTTCTCACTTTTGTTAGATGAGTGCGTGTTTGCTCAAAACAACTGCTGGATAGTCTAGCCCCTGAACAGCCATTTGTATTTTATTATGCTTCTTAAAGCATCCTCACTTCTTTGAGCACATTTGCTTCTCCTGACTGGGATGTGCAGGGGGTGGGTCAGGGGAGACTGCCCATCTGACAGATGTGAATGCGGACCGAGGGTGCAGCTGGGTAGATCAGGGCTGTGCAACCCTAGAGCCAGTGCCCCAAATGCAAAGCCACACTGTCCCAGCCCTAATATTAAGAGGTAGGAGGTGGATAGAGGTTGTCCCTTAAGCCGTGTCCCATTCTTCCTATTTATGTACCCATTAGAGTAGTGTTGATTCTCTGCCCTCATTGCTGGGGCCCCCTAAATGCCACTTCTTATGCTGCCAACGTAGTCCTGGTCCTAGGAAGATATAGGTGATGGGATAGAATTCAACAACTGGAAGCCATGGTTTCCTGGTTGGATATACTTTATCTGTCACCTGAATAAAGTACGGGGTTCCGCACTGTGTCCCATAGCTGAAAGTCACCGGAAGCTTGCAGCAGGCCGATGGGAACCTCTGAGCGACTTCTGAGTCACACTGTGACCTCCCCAGAGCCAGGCCCATGATTTTTCCTCTGGATTCTTAAGTACGTGGCAGAAATTGTGTTTGCGGATGAAAGTGTGAGCCTCAAGGCCATGATCTTGGTGGTTCATGGAAGGATGTTTGCTCAGCTTGGTCAAAGCAAGATGGTGATCTTTGGTTTTGGTGCCAAGACCTTCCCAACACTTGCTGCAGAAGGTATTAGGGTTGTGTTTAGCCAATAGTTTTTGAGGCACTTAACAGTGATTGGATGTCACGTGCTTTCAGAAGGCAAACTCCCCATCTTTGCTTCCTCCAAGCTCTAGGAAAGGATTGTGGAAAGATTTGGGGGACAATAGGCTGGTGAGAAGAGGGCTGGGCTGGGTTTAAAGAAATTCTGGCCGGGTGCGGTGGCTCACGCCTGTAATCTCAGCACTTTGGGAGGCCGAGGTGGGTGAATCACGAGGACAAGAGATTGAGACCATCCTGGCCAACATGGCGAAACCTCATCTCTACCTAAAATACAAAAATTAGCTGGGTGTAGTGGTGCGTGCCTGTGGTCCCAGCTATTCAGGAGGCTGAGGCAGAGCAATCACTTGAACCTGGGAGGTGGAGGTTGCAGTGAGCCGAGATCGCACCACTGTACTCCAGCCTAGTGACAGAGCGAGACTCCATCTAAAAATAAAGAAATTCCTGGCCAGGCACAGTGGCTCACGCCTTTAGTCTCTGCGCTTTGGGAGGCCTAGGCAGGTGGATCGCTTGAGGTCAGGAGTTCAAGACCAGCCTGGCCAGCATGGAGCAACCCCGTCTCTACTAAAAATACAAAAATTAGCCGGGCATCATGGCACATGCCTATAATTCCAGCTATTTGGGAGGCTGAGGCAGGAGAATCACTTGAGCCTGGGAGGCGGAGGTTGCAGTGAGCCGGGATCGCACCATTATACTCCTGCCTGGGCAACAGGGTGAGACTCCATCTCAAAAAAAAAAAATTCCTTATTATGGAAATATGTTTTGGAATAATTTAGGTCAGACTAAAATAGAGAATTTGTGCATTTATTGTTGTTAGAATGCACACAGTAAACTTACTGTCTCCAGATTATCTCAGCAATGGAGACATCGTCTCAAGAGTCAAGCCTGGAGGTGTACTTCACCCAGTCACCACATTTTACCACCTAACTGACCCCACCATGGCCACCTTTGTTGCCTGCCCCACTTTGGTCCCATTTCTGCATTCGCCCCCATGCCACCTCGTGCTGCTGAGTTTGGAAATAATTGCATCCCCTGAAAACTAGAGAGCAAGCCCCAGCACCATCAGCCTAAATTTGAAGAAATGGGACTCAGGAAGGGCTGGAGTCTTCTGGCGTGCTTACAAGGCTGATGTGACTCAGTCGGCTCGCTGCACTGTCCTCTGTGCTTCTATGTGAAATTACCCATCAGAGGGGCTGCTGAAAGTTAAGTCAAGCAGCCTCTCCTGAAGCAGAGCAAATGCCGACGTGATTTGTGAAGATGGCTCTGCTAATAGGGTTGGCAGTATTCTTCGGCTTGGACCTTTGAACCCCCAGCTGACTGCAAGAGGGAGGGAAGATAGCATTAGAAAACCGATTTCTGTTGCCCTCTGGACTGTGAGAAGGCCCCGGTTTGGAAGCCAGATTTCAGAGTTCCAGGTGCAGAGCGGGATTCCACAGTGTGTGGTGTGCAGAGAGCACTCATCCTCCAGGCGCAGGGGCACCATTTAATTTCTCTTAGTGCTGGAAGGGGACTTGGTGAAATTGATTTGGCAAAAAGGTTAATGTGTTGTTATGGCTGCCAGTTGGCCAATTGAAGTGCTAGTAATTGGGGCAAGGGAAGCATTTAATTTGACACACCGAATGCAGGTCCACCCTGTGGATATCTTGGTTGCAGCAGTTGGTGTGTGTATGTGCACGTGCGTGTGTGTCTTAGAGATGCTTTTGCTCCTTGTATAACTCCTGTAATAAAAGGAGGTGCTGTTAACATTCTTTGTCTACTCATCAGCCCCCACCTGCAGCCCCCATAGAAAAAAACAAGAGTTTATCTTTTCACTGTGTCACGTTGTTGGAGAACTGTGCAAATACAAGCCCTTCTCTTGCAGGCCACGGGTCTCCCAAGTGGGATGCACCCTGATGATCCATTAAGGCAGTGGCCAGCGAAACACAGTCCCTGTCCAGCTGGCTACTTGTTTTTGTAAATAAAGTTTTGCTGAAACACAGTCATGCCCATTTGTTTAGGAGCTGCCTACTGCTGCTTGACATTGCAATAGGAGAGTGAGTAGTTGTGATGGAGACCATCTATCCCACAAAGCCTACAATGTTTATTATAGTCCTGAAACAGAAAGCATTTACTGACTCCTTAGCATCGCCATGTTGAGCCAATAAGAATGCAGGATGCTGGTTGGGCACGGTGGCTCATGCCTGAAATCCTAGCATTTTGGGAGGCCAAGGTGGGCAGATTACTTGAGGTCAGGAGTTTGAGATCAGCCTGGCCAACCTGGTGAGACCCCATCTCTACTAAAAATACAAAAATCAGCCGGGCGTGGTGGCACATGCCTGTAATTCCAGCTACTCAGTAGGCTGAGGCAGGAGAATGATTTGAACCGTGGAGGTGGTGGTTGAAGTAAGCCGAGATCGCCACTGTACTCTAGCCTGGGTGACAGAGCAAGACTCCTTCTCAGAAACAAACAAAAAAATCTTGCTAAATACAATGGCTCATGCCTGTAATCCTAGCACTTTGGGAGGCTGAGGCAGGTAGATCACTTGAGGTTGGGAGTTCAAGACCAGCCTGTCCAACATGATGAAACCTTATCTGTACTAAAAATACAAAAATTAGGCAGGTGTAGTGGTGGGCGCCTGTAGTCCCAGCTACTAAGAAGTCTGAGGCAGGAGAGTCGCTTGAACCTGGGAGGTGGAGGTTGCAGTGAGCTGAGACTGTGCCACTGCACTTTGGCCTGGGCGGCAGAGTGAGACTCGAAGGAAGGGAGGGAGGGAGGGAGGGAAAAAGAGAGAGACACAGAGAGAAAAAGAGAGAGAGAGAAAGATGCTCATGTAAATTTGAATTTTAGATAAATAATGGATAATTTTTTAGCAAAACAATATTCCAAATTTCACTGGACATTCTCTCTCTCTCTCCCTCCCTCCCTCCCATCCTTTCTTCCCACCCCCGACAATTTCTAGATATAGTTTTAACCTGGCAACCCTATGACCCCAGCACTAGGATAGGGAAAGAAAAGATAGTAGCCCCTATTTACTTTTGTCTTTTATCTCAACCCATTTAAATGTCTATTTCTTGTAATGTTTTGTAATATTACATACAGTAGATTGTACATCCTTTGTCAATAAATCAATGTACAAACAGTAGGGGTGAGTGTGCTGAAAACTTATTTTGACTGATAATAGTCCATGATCAAGGCAATTTCCCACACAGGACAGGGAAAACTCGGACTCCTGTGACCTGTCAGGGCTTCAGGGTCCCCTCTGGTGAAGCACGGCAGGAGGACAAAGCCCCACTTGTAGCTTTGGTTCAGGTTAGGTGTTTAAACGCCCTGGCTTCTGTGTCTTCATGTGCAAATAGAAATAACAGTCAACACCCATGCTCCTTACTGTGGAAATGAATGGGAAATGTTTATCTGCAGCATGGACCAGAGCCTCTGGTATGCAGTAGGCACTCTATACATGTTCTTTCCTTTGACTTAAATGACAGTCGGTTTCTAGGGAAAAGAATGCACAGCGATCCCCAGCACACACGGGAAAGCTCTCTGCAGCATTGCCCTGGCGGCGCTGGTGACTCACTGTGGGGTTAAGCTGTTTACGTCTGGGGAGTCAGAGCATTCTGCCCTGAGGTTTCGGTTCACATGAGGTTGGGCAACACAGTTTTGTTTTCACTTTGGTTTATCGTGTGAGTTTCCATCCATCCACTCTTTTGTATCTGATGTTCTTGCGAAACTTTGTGGGGATTCACTTGAAATTGTCCAGTGAACAGCTATTGTGACTCTCATGGTAAGAGCTGGGGCTTCCTGGCATAGGGTCCGGTCAAGGAAATGGCCACTTCCTGGGCCTCCCAAAAAGAGGAAGGAGAAGACCCTGGCTTGTGGAAGAGGAAAAGGGGCCTCGTTAATGTCTCCCAAGCTTGGCACCCCCTCCCCATATACAGTTCAAATCCTTACTCCAGCCTGGAGGTAGGTGTCTGCTGTGCTCATGAACAGGAAATGAGCCCTATCAGCCCCTGAAGGAAACATCCGTCGCTTTCCTTGGAGGAGACACTTGAGTGTCTTTTTCCGTGTGCCTTTCTATTGAAAGGCAGACGAGTCACTCCGTGATTGTTACCAGTTCCCAGGGCAAGGTTCAGGCTGGCAGAGGGGGCCACTCTTTCTGCACAGGAGAGCAAAAGCTCTCATCTCTCTGGGTGCGAGGTGACAGTGAGGAGATGAGAAGAGTTACAGTGGTCCCGTGTGCCCCTCAGAGGCCAATATTCCCTTATTTGCCATCATAGAAAGAAGATGGTGTTTTCTACCATTTGTTTCTTCGCTCTGTGACAGACAAAATCTTCCCAGGGATCTGCTTTATACTATATTCTGTACTATGCCCTGGGGTTATGAAGACTCAGTGTCTAACCTCAAGAAGCATCATTTAGAGAAGAAATTAGAAAAGTAAGTGAGAGCCAGGTGTGGTGGCTCACACCTGTAATCCCAGAACTTTGGGAGGCCGATGTGGATGGATCACAAGGTCAGGAGATTGAGACCATCCTGGCCAACATGGTGAACCCATCTCTACTAAAAATGAAAAAATTAGCTGGGCGTGGTGGCAGATGCCTGTAATCACAGCTAATTGAACCTGAGAGGCAGACGTTGCAATGAGCTGAGATTGTACCACCGCACTCCAGCCTGGGGACAGAGCGAGAATCCATCTCAAAAAAAAAAAAAAAAAAAAAGGGAAAGAGAAGAAAAGGAAGGAAGGAAGGAGAATAGGGTCTGGAGGCAGGGAACCTAAACTGATTCATACTGACTTCCTAGAACTAAATCAAAAGGAAAACCCCAACTTTCCACACCTAAGTAACAAGAGGACCAGAGGTTCTTTCCTCTGCAACCCCTCCCCACTTTCCTGTGTAGCAGATGGAAAATTGAAAGTACCCTTGATCGGTTGCTTTTCACAACCAGTCAGACATTTGCATAGGAGTGTAACTTCGTAACTTTGCTTCAGCCTCTGATTGGTTGCTTTCCACAGCCAATCAGACATTTGCATACAAGTGTAACTTTGTAACTTCTCTTCAGGCTGTGATTGGTTGCTTTCCACAACCAATCTGACTGATTGCAGGCCACTACTTCATTTGCATGAGGTGTACACCAAGTGGCCAATGGGAAACCTCTAGAGGGTGTTTAAACCTCAGAAAACTCTGTAACCAGGCTCTTGAGCTGCTATGCTCAAGCCACTCCTGCCATATGGATGTATTTTCATTTTTGGTAAATCTCTGCTTTTGTTGCTTCATTCTTTTGCTTTGTTTGTGCGTTTTGTCCAATTCTTTATTCGAAATGCCAAGAACCTGGACACCCTCCCCTGGTAACATGAGGAATGTCTAGAATGTGGTATGAAGAGTTTGGGGTACACCACAGCAGCATGTGCTGTCAGAACACTGTAGAGGGGCATTCAATGCAGATCAGAAGCTACATGAAGGTGGTAATGAACTAAGTTTTGAGGGCTGAGTAAGAGTTTGAAAGGACAGGGCTTAAGGACGGATATAGTAAGCCGAAGGCACAGGACTTTAAAAACATATAGGCTGAAAACTGCAAGGTGTGTCTCAGAGAGTACATATGACATTTGATTTGTATTTGTTTGCTTATTTAGAGTAACTGCATGAGCATTATATGTAGAAAAGGCCAGAAGGGGCCAGATTAGAAAGGGCCCATGGTCCACACTGCATTTTTATTTTTAAGATGGAGTCTCACTCTTTTGCCCAGGCTGGAGTACAGTGGCATGATCTTGGCTCACTGCAACTTCTGTATTCCCCCTTTAAAGCGATTCTCCTGCCTCGGCTTCCAGAGTAACTGGGATTACAGTCACCTGCCACCACGCCAGGCTAATTTTTGTATTTTTAGTTGAGAGGGTGTTTCACCATGTTGCCCAGGCTGGTCTTGAACTCCTAACCTTAAGTGATCCACCCGCCTTGGACTCCCAGAGTCCTGGAATTACAGGCATGAGCCACTGTGTATTTCTGTTACTGGCCCACATTGCATTTCTACTACCTGAAAACAATGTGGAAAATATTAATTACAAAGGAGATAAAAAGTAATACCGACTTCTTGGCCTGAAAACCCACATGGCGACTTCACTAAACTCATCGGTTAAGGAAAGAAGAGTAAAACTAATTTTCCTCAAGGCTTCAACATCAAGTCCTAATTTCCCTGCCTGATTCAGGCTTCCCTAATCTGATTTCATCCAGACTCGTGGCTTCCCCAGTCCCTGCTCCCTAGAACATACCATTTATTCAGAGTGGGCCAGTGATGCCTGCCTCTTGCATTTTATTGATGAAAAAAATGAAGATCCCAAGGGGTTAAAAAAGTGACTATAGTAGCCAGCACCGATTTAGAATGGAGTTTGAATTTGAACGTGCCTCCCTCTGTCAAAGCCAGAGTCCCTTCAGCCAGGATCTTTCCTGGAAGAACTCAATATTAAGCCACTTGATTAGTTCTTCCTGTTGGTGGACTGATTGATTGCAGTCGAATCTTTTAGCCAGCTTTTGGCTGAGCTGGGCGTCTTCCCCGCCTCCCTCCACCTCTCCCTTCAAAAGCCTGAGTTTCCAAGGCTTTCTGCCATGGGTACTTAGCTTTGAAAAAAATGAGCATATTTTTCATTCTTGTTGCCGGCCTCTTCCTGTGTCATGGCCATTATTCCCCTCTCCCTCACCGTTGACCTAGGTCAATGCACAATGTGGAAGGACCCTATTTTAATGGTTAGCATTTCAGGGTCACTCCATAGAGAGGGGTTTGTGGGAATCTTATTATTTTTTTTTTTTGCCTCTTTTTTTTTTTGGATCTGTTTGGAAATGTAACATTTTAAAGCCCTTCCTGGCTAGAGGATTTTTTATTGTAAACATAAAACGTTCATTGAAACATTAAACATTTTACAGCTGTTTTTCAGCACATAAATTTTCATAGACATCCACCCCCTCACTGCCACACCCCCTCATAGATTTCTTCTTCTTTTCCTCCTCCTTCTCCCCCTCCCTCTTCCTTCTCTTTATTTTTTTCCTGCTCACATAGTTTCAAGACCAGAGTTGAGGGTGGATGGGTAGGGGGCAAGTTTACAGATAAAATATAACGGGTGGTGTGGATCATCTAGTTTGGAAAAAGCACATTGTATTTTAATATCGGGAACACGTGCATGCCAGAAACCTGCCAAGGAAAACACTCCCGCTGTTCCTTCCAGCCCTGACTCGAGCTGCTACGAACCAGAACCTTGTACCAAGTCTCAGAAGTCTACTGGGAAAGCTTGCAATCTGTCTCCATCCACAAGGGGAGGTAGAGGAGGCGCACTCTGAGAAAGCCAGAATGCTCAGGAAAGCCAAAGTTAAGATGGTGCAAACCAGCATGTGATTTGTCCAAGGGCATCTTTTTGATATGATGACCCATTGGTGATTCGGGTACTTGTCAAAGCAGAATCAGCGTGAAGCTGACCTACGATGGATCTAAAGTACAGCTGGGCTGGTCATAGTGGCTCATACCTGTCATCCCAGTGCATTGGGAGGCCAAGATAGGAGGATTATTTGAGGCCAGGAGTTCAAGACCAGCCTTGGCAATATAGCAAGACATTGACTGTACAAAAAAATTAAAAATTAACTAGGCATCATGGTACATGCCTGTAGTCTCAGCACTTGGGAGGCTGAGGCAGGAGGATCACCTGAGCCCAGAAGTTTAAGGCTGCAGTGAGCCATGATTGTGCCACTACACCCCAGGACTTTAGCCCTTCCAAAGTCCATTGTAGTGATACTAGTTATCAGCACCCTTGCCATGACCTCATGAGAAGTGGAATGAACTTATTGCTCCTGGATTTTTGGCTCTTGGCCATGTAATTTTTTTTTTTTTTTTTTTTTTTTTTGCTCATGGGATATTAATCAACATGATGTGTGCAGAGTCTTCAGATGTGCTTGCATGGTTGGGTTTGTACTCTTGTGTTTCACCCATGGCCATGGTCTGTTCTTCAGCTTGGTCTCCAGAATGAGATACGTGAAACACACCTGAATCTGACTTACAGCTTGGAGAATTGTTCAGCAAACCCAATCAATATCAGACCACCCTCAGCCAATCCATAGACTAGTGAGTGCGGAAAATAAGTCTTTGATCTTGTGAAGGATAGAAGTTTTGAGGTTCTTTGTTACACAGCAGTATTATGGCAGTAGCTGATGAATACATTCCCCCTCACCACCCCGCCAACCCAAGTGGCTTCCTAGTCCATTTAGAGTAAAAATCCACACTCTTTTCCAGGGTCTACAAGTTCTGAAGACCTGAACCTCCTGCCTGCCTCCCAGAGTTTATTTCCTATGACAAGTAGCCTTGGCCAGTGTCCTCTCAATGTCCTCCAACTACTCTAGTCTTTTTTCTTTTCCTGCCTCAGAGCCTTTGCACATGTTGTTTCTTTTGCCTGGGAAGAGTGGTGCCTGGAACTTTCTTATCCTTTTTTTTTTTTTAATTTTAATTTTTTGAGATGAAGTTTCGATCTTGTCATCAAGGCTGGAGTAAAATGGCACGGTCTTGGCCTATTGTAACCTCTGCCTCCCAGGTTCAAGCCATTCTGCTTCAGCCTCCTGAGTAGCTGAGACTTTAGGTGTCCGCCACCACACCTGGCCAATTTCTTCTCCTTCTGACACAGTTTAAATAGCACTTTCTCAGAGGCCTACCCTGACCACCCTACCCAAGTAACAATAATAAAGTAAAAATAACCATCGTTTATGCAGTGCTTATTACTTGCCAGTGTTCTTAGCATCTCCTAACAACCCTAAGAGGCAGGCATTACAATTAGCCTTTCTACTGTTCAGATGAGGAAACCGAGGCTTGGAGATCCTTGGCAAGTTAAGTTACACAGCTAGCAAGTGGTGGAGTTGGATTCATACTCTGCCTCTCCCCACCCACTCTGTTTCTTTTCTTTTTTGAGACGGATTTTTGCTCTTGCTACCCAGGCTGGAGTGCAATGGTGTGATCTCGGCTCACCGCAACCTCCTCCTCCTGGATTCAAGCAATTTTCCTGCCTCAGCCTCCACAGTAGCTGGGACTACAGGCTCACACCACCATACCCAGCTAATTTTTGTATTTTTGGTAGAGACGAGGTTTCACCATGTTGACCAGGATGGTCTCGATCTCTTGACCTCATGATCCACCTGCCTCAGCCTCCCAAAGTGCTGGGATTATAGGTGTGAGCCACCACGCCCGGCCCTGTTTCTTTTCTTTTGAGCACTTACCACTCTCTAAATTTGTATGCACTTGTTTTCTTGGTTACCGTCTGCCTCTTTTTCCCTAGAGTGTAAGCCCATGAGCTTGTCCAGCCTACAGGGAAGAAAGATGCTGTACCCTGGCAGAGCACTGATTGCTCAGTATACCAGAGTTTACTCCTAGCTCTGTCTCCAAGCTGCTGCTTGATCAAGGATAAAGTCCTCTCTGCCTCAGTTTTCCTACTTGTCAGAGGAGGGGCTTGCTCTTGAACTCCTGAGTTTTTCTGAGACTCAGTATCCTGTAGCCGAAATAACAGTGCTTCATAGTGGTCCTGTTGCATAGTTGCCTAAGAAACTCCAAGTGCATCTGTGCCGAAGAGTATTGAGCTTAGCCAGAGCGCTTGGGATTTGCACAAGTGTCCTGGGCCTGTTAATTTTTTCACAGACTCTGCTGTTTCTCTCCCACACCTAACCCTGCACTCCTGTATCTGGCATTTATCCAGTACACTCCGTGTAAATGCTGAATTCCTGAGCTACAAAGGTGAACAGGTACCAAAGCTAAAGCAGAGTGTCCACTCAGTACATATTTGATGAATGAATGAATGAACCTTGTCTACCACAAATAGCTCATCACAAACATTTATTTTAACGTAATATAAAGTAGCTCAGAAGACTATATGCAAATAATTACTGTTGCCCAGTGGTGGAAGTACTTAACTCTTTCTGGAAAGTCTTTCAGTCATTTCTTTCTGCAGCATTTACTGGGCATTTCTTCATGCCAAGTCCTGGGGATACAGAGTTAAATAAAATAGAAGCTTAACTCAGCCATGCTGGCTGTGAAGTTCACCTTTCGGCTCCATTCTGCCATTCTCATCAGGGTCTTGCCCCATCACGGCAGCAAGCCTGCTTTACCATGGGAGACCTCAGCTCTGATTACAGTACGTCCGCGATCAGCATGCCCTAACTGGTTAGCAGATGGCAGCTGCATGAAGTCACTGGGCGTAGATAGGAATCAACAAGGGAGATTAGGTAAAGTGCTTATTTGAGGTGCTGTCAGGGCCAGTGGCAAAGGGTTCCCTCGTTCCCTCTGCAGTTATTTTTCATGCACACTCGGATTACACTGCTCGGTGATATTACATCTGCATGCGTCTTGCCCTCTGACACGGCAAACACAGTTGCTGCCCAAATCCTTGTAAAGCCGTATATCTTAAGTAGGAAGGAGCATCTTGGGTAGGGGGAGGTGAATTGATTTGCAAAGCAGCCTGACACATGGTCTCTTATTTCTCCTTGCAATCAAATAATTCATCTTTATGCCCCTAGGGCCGCGGTGAAATTCGAACCAAACAAAACCAACGACTGCAAGGTTTATTTGTAGCAGTGGGATTAGAGAAATTAGCCAAGTATATTCTAAAATTATCAATTGCTGATCACATGGGCCTGGATGTGTGTTAGTCCTTGGGGGTGGGTAGACTGCGGCTATGGTGGCATACATACCCCTCTGCGAGCAGGGTCTACCTGCATGGCGATGCAGATGCAACGTGCGCTTCCTTGGGTTGACCTGTGTGGCATACATCAAATACAGACTACCGTTTAGCCACTTCCAACATAGGGAGAACCCGCATCTTACAAATGAGTGCAAGAGAATTTCAATCCTCTGCCCTACAGAGAGGAAAGGGGAAAGAAGTGGACTTTTAAGAAAGCTGAAATTCAAGACAGTACAATGTTTAAAAATTCAATATAGCCTTTTGCATTAAAATTACCATTTTAATAATAATAGTTTAAAAGAGAAAAAGAGACCCAAACTACTCAAACTCAGGGTTTGGGTTCTGGTGACACAATATTAAATCATCATGAAGCATGTCGTGTTTTGTTGTTGTTACTGTGGTTGTTTTACACGAGGGGCCTGTACACAGGTTGAAGGATGTGTTTATTTTAGTGGGGAACATAAAAGTGGAGGGTATACATTTGGATGACGATGGAGCATGAGTTAGGCCGGAGGAAGTGTTTTCTGGTCTAGTTAAGGAGGAAAAATTAGAGACCTTAAAATAGATATCATATATTATATATCTGTGAAAATGGGCCAAATAGATTGCCTCCGTTAAAGCCGTATTGGATGTTCAAATCTCAAGTTACCTGAAATGCAACTGTACTTCCTATATTTAACCAGGCTTTTTATAAACTGTTCCTCTTAACACCTCAAGCTGACAACCACATCCTGGGTGGTTATTTAATACCAAGTTTGACTTTCTTCACTTTGAGGGTCCTCAAAATAGACAGAAGGCCACAGAGTGGACTTTTAAACGTCTTGCACTGTTTACAGGTCAGACACTTTTTGGCAGAGTGACTGTGAGCTCCCCACAACCATCCCGTCTTGTCATTCCGTGGTAAATAGACTCTATCAGGGACAAATAGGAGGTAAAAAAATAAGACAGCATATGGAAGGCATTTCTGAAAGTCTTTTTCACATCTTAAAAACAAAGAAGAAGGAAGAAGAGAAACGAAAAGAAACAAGTGAGCAACACTTCTGTGAAAGTACAAGTGTTGTAGAGTTCAGCTGCTGCCTTGTTCAAAAAGAGGAAGAAAAACCCCCTGCCCAGATCAGCCGGTAGCTGATCTCCATTTAACTCCTGTTCAGAGCTCAGTTCCTCTGCAGGACAGAAATGAGAGGCACAGAATTTCCTAGCTGTTCTGCCGCTCCTACAGTCTGTGAGAAATGGGACCAGGACTCCTAGTTGTGAACCTGAAAAGATTCCCGTTAGGATCAGGAAGTACGAGCTGGGTTAGCAAAAGTAAAGAAAGAACAGGGCTATTTCATTTTTTTCGTACGTAAGTAAACTGGAATGTATTTTATTTTATTTTGAGACAGAGTCTCACTCTGTCACCTAGACTGGAGTGTAGTGGCACGATCTTGGCTCACTGCAACCTCCGCCTCCCAGTTTCAAGCGATTCCCCCATCTCAGCCTCTTGAGTAGTTGGAATTACAGGTGCCCACCACCACGCCCGGCTAATTTTTGCATTTTTAGTAGAGATGACGTTTCACCATGTTGATCAGGCTGGTCTTGAACTCTTGACTTCAGGTGATCTGCTTCCCTCAGCCTCCCAAAAGTGTAATCCCAAAGTGTGGAGATTACAGGCGTGAACCACAGTGCCTGGCCTTATTTTATTTTTTACTTTAGTTTCAGAGGGTATATGTGTAGGTTTGTTACATGGATATATCTTGCAAGATGCTGAAATCTGGGCTTCAATTGAACTCATCACCCAAATAGTAAACATAGTACCCAATCCTTTTCTCCCCCACCCTTTCTTCCCCCTCTTTGAAGCCCTCAGAGTCTATTGTTCCCGTCTTCATGCCCATGTTTACCCAATGTTGAGCTCCTACTTGCAAGTGAGAACATGTGATATTTGGTTTTCTGTTTCTGCATGTATTCCCTTAGGATAATAGCCTGAGGCTGTATCCATGTTGCTGCAGAGAACATTATTTTCTTCTTGTTTATGGCTGTGTAGTATTTCCTGGTACATATGTACCACATTTCCTTTAACAAGTCCACCGTTGATGGGCACTTAGGTTCATTCCACGTCTTTTCTTTGTTGTTGTGGATACTGCTGCGAAGAACATGTAAGAGCAGGTGTCTTTTTGGTAGAACGATTTGTTTTCCTTCGAATGTATATCCACTAATAAGATCGCAAGGTCAAATGTTAATTCTGTTTTTAGATCTTTGCGAATCTCCAGTTTGGTTTTCACACGAACAAGGTTGCAGAGAAAAGAGAAGAGTGCTGTTTGAAACAGCTGAAACCAGACCTACTTCCAAAATGAATTGGACTCAGAAGAGAATAGGACAGTACATATAAAAGACAGACATATTTATTCTATGTTTTGAACAACATAGCTGAAATTAATTAGAATAAAATATGAGATAAATAAACTGGGAAACTTTATGAATTATTTCTGACATCTAGCATTAAATTAGCTGGGTTTCCTGGGAGTCAAAAGCAAAGAGTTTTCAACCAAAAAAAGCAACATGGGTGTATACTAACACATGTCTGTCCTGGAACAGAAATCTAAAACTTTATTATATTTTATATATGTTTATATGCATATGTTTGTATATAAATATACATGTAAAGACCGAAAACTCATTATAAAAAGACAAGGTGATAAAATAATTTAACATAGTTTACTAAAAATATTAAAACATTCTTCTATCAGTCATACATGCCTTATATTTATGTAGATACAAAAATAGAGTTTGATATTAAACAGTAAGTTAAGAAAGCCATTTTTGCAAAGTTAAAAAATATATAGGTCCAGTTCCTTACTAGCATTTAGACATGTTTTGATGAAAGAAGGAAAGAAGGAAGGAAGGAGAGAAGGAAAGAGAAAGAGAAAGAAAGAATGGAAATTCTAGAAAGAAAAAGAAAGAAAGGAAGGAGGGAGGGAAGGTAAGAAAGAAATTAATTCACAATTTAGAATAAACTGTAGGCAGAGTGGTTACCCAAATGAAAATGAATAACCAGTTGTGACTTGCTTCTGGTCCCTCCACAGGGAAGTGGACTGCCATGATATTTCTGAAGATAATTAGCATTTTTCTTTAAAAAAGAAGGAGGATGAGGAGAGAGAAGACATAGAATCCACTCAAGGAAGTAAATATAAATTCTAACCTTGATTATTTAAAACAGGTAAAGACCAAGTTTTACCAATCAGTTTTCTCAGTCCCTAAAAGAAATATCTCTTGTACAATGTCTGCTATTGAGCGATTCACTTGGACACATACTGAAAATATACCTTGAAGTAGTTGAGTGACTTGAAATCTTGGTAAATGTTCTTTACTATTTTGTCTGCAAGTGTTAAAGACTATCAGGTTAAAATGAGAGTTTTACTCTTTCTTTCTTTCTTTCTTTCTTTTTTTTTTTTTGTGGATGGAGTCTCACTCTGTCGCCCAGGCTGGAGTACAGAGTGTAATCTCAGCTCACTGCAGCCTCTGCCTCCCGAGTTCAAGCGATTCTCCTGCCTCAGCCTCCTGAGTAGCTGGGATTACGAGCACATGCCACCATGCCTGGCTAATTTTTTTTAGTTTTAGTAGGAAACAGGTTTTCCTTGTTGGCTAGTCTAGTCTCGAACTCCTGGCCTCAGGTGATCCCCCTGCCTCAGCTTCCCAAAGTGCTGAGATTACAGGCATGAGTCACCACACCCAGCCAAGAATATTATTTTAATATGATTTAGCTAACATGTTCCAGAGATTTTTAAACTCACTTTCAAATCTTGATAAAATTCTATGAGGTAAACATTTGTCTTCAGTTTTCCCATGATAGTGGTTTAGCATTTATGGAGCCCTGCTATGTGCTAAAGACTTTATATGCACTATCTTCTTTAATCTTCACCGCAACTTTATGAAATAAATGGTGTCCAATAAATTTAATCAGATAATTACTTAAATGACCTGGCAAGCCACTCTACCTAGCTGGCCAGGAATCCCAAGGGTTAGGCTTCCTGATGCAAATCTGTCTTGGTCCCAGCGTGGCCTGGTGCCAGCAGCAGCAACTGCACACTCCAGCTTAAATATCAATGGGGATAACTCTAGGCCCTTTGTCTGGCTGATTCTTCCAGGATGGAGGCGATGATTTCAAGAATGTCCTAGTTAGGCAGCTCTCATTTCATTGTCCAGATACAATGACAGTGAGCAAGAAGAGAATTGGGGTTGGGAGGACCAGTCACCCCTGTGTCTCAAGATACTTCTCAGTTTTCTTTACCACAGCAAGTATTATTGCAGAGTTTTACTGCATGATATCCTTCTTAAATAAAAGTTGGCCGGGTGCAGTAGCTCATGCCTGTAATCCCATCACCTTGGGAGGCCAAGGCAGGTGGATTGCTTGAGCCCAGGAGTTTGAGACCAGCCTGGCTATTGTCCTGAAACCCCATCTCTACAAAACATAAAGAAAAATTAGCTGGGCATTGTGGTGTATGCCTGTAGTCCCAGCTACTCAGGAGGCCGAGATGGGAGGATTCCTTGAGTCTGGGAGGTAAAGGCTGCTGTGAGCCAAGATCACATCACTGCACTCAATCTGGGGTGACAGAGCAAGACCTATCTCAAAAAAAAAAAAAAGATAAAACTTAAGCCTACAGTTGAAGAGACTATTCCAAGGTCGCATGGCTTTTAAGTGGCAGAAACAGGGGAATTCTGTCTAACACAGTCCAATTTATCCATCTCAAGAAGAGAGGTATGGCTAAGAGGATGATTATTAAATTATCATTAATGTGAACTCTTGTAATTACTCTCATAAGTTTCTTTAAGCTTATCCCATAGGGCATTGCTAAGTATTATTAGATTGTGATTATAGATGGATTCAGCCAGGCATGGCACTTTTGCTCCATGGCAGCTCTTTCTCTAGAGAACTTGGTCTCTGGAGATGCCATCTTCTCTGTCTTCACTCAGTGGGGATGGACTGCTGGAAGTGTCACTTCTCTTCCTGACGTTCTTGCTTCCTTCTTCTGTAAAGGCAACTGATGGGTGCTCAATGAGTTTTCGGGACGAAGGCATTCAGGCTGATTTCAGACAGCCTAAGTCAATGTGCAAGTTAGTAAGTACCTGTGTCTTATTATTGAACTGGTGAATGAATGAATGACTAGGTCATTATAAATTTCTAGACCAGGGTTTTGAAGAAGTTGGCATTGGATTTGAAAGCCAGTGTTCTCTTAGCACCTACCACTCTCTTTTCCTTGCCTTCCTGGATTTCCTGCTTTTACAGTTGTTTTTTTTCCTTCCAAACAAATGGTTTTTATTAAAGAAAAATTCCTTTTCTCATATACCAACCAGTTGCAGCCTTTGGATGTTTTAATTATATAAAAAAGCATGGAAACTGGGGATTTTAATTAACAAGTCCAGCCTTGACACAAATAAATGCACTGCTTTGGTTATGCAGCGCTTTTTTTTTGGGTTTTCTTGAAATACGAAGAAAGACATCTTCTCCTTCATCACCAGAGTTGCTGAGTTTGACTAGTGTGGATGAGATGACCTCTGAGGCCTCTCCTTATAGATCTGAGCAGTTGAGCCTGGGAGCTATAGTGACTCAGCCGATGGGTGATAACTCACTCACAGTCTGTGCTGTGTCCTGCAGTGTCCACCATCTGCAGGGGTGTCACTGCCATGCCCAGGGAAGGTAATGCTGTCCACCAACAGCCAACCATTTATACTATGAAAGAATACACAGGAGTTGAACAATGAGAACACATGGACACAGGGAGGGGAACATCACATACTGGGGCCTGTCGGTGGGTGGAACGCAAGGGGAGGGAGAGCATTAGGACAAATAGCTAATGCATGTGGGGCTTAAAACCTAGATGACAGGTTGATAGATGCAGCAAACCACCATGGCACATGTATACCTATGTAACAAACCTGCAAGTTCTGCACATGTATCCCCGAACTGAAAGTAAAAGAAAAGAAAAAAAAAGGTTTTACCAAAAAAAAAAAAAAACACACCAGAAAAAGAGACCCCCTCCTTGAAGGATTTAATTCCAGGAATTGGAGAACATCTTACACATTTGGAGAAGGCAATAGAGAATGTAGTGGGTGGCCCAGGGCTCCGGGTCTGGGTAAAGCAGGCCTTGTGGCTGTTGCCTTGGACTATGATCTTATATGTTGGGGTGGTGGAGTCTTGAGATACTGATTAAATTAAGGCTGCATGATGATGGGGAAAGAGCAAAGATGTTCTTCAGTCAGTATCCACCGGAGTGCCTATATCCTGGTGTTATAACATCAAATAATTCTACATCGTTTACTAAGTAGCCCTGGCCAGAGCCTCTCAAGTGCTCCACACGCACTGGGATTCATGGGTCATTCATCACCTGGAGGAATACTACCTGCCTTGGTTGGGGAGAAGAAGCCTCAGGACCCTGCACCAGGGACATGTGACAAATACCCATTCAGATTGCTCAGTGCCAGCTATTAAATATGCTGAATATTATTCCTGAAAAGGGGCACAGGCGATAATTATCCAAACATACGTTGTTTCCTGTCCCACTTTCACCGTTTAATAGCTTTGGGTCTACAAGTGACCACCGCAGGTTTTTCTCCTCCTCTGTGTACCAATCATATCAATAATTACTGTAACTTTATAGGGATATTTTTCAGGACTAAATGATGAGACAAACACACACCAAGCAAACAGTTAGTTTTCTGGCAGATCAGAGGCCTGGAATAAATGGTGGTTATTTAACTGTATGACAAAGTGTCTCAGAGAGAAGGCCTTGTGTATGAACTCATGAGAAGGCTCAGGACTCACCCCATTTTCAGGCTTTTATTTGAAAAAGGGAAGAATGATGGAAAGGGGAAGAGAGAGTACATACAATACGAACAGGGATCTTGGAGACTTGAATTTCTAGTATGCCTTGCCTCTGGCTAAAACTGATCTTTTACACATGCGCTTTTTCTCCCTCTCCAGCTGGCCCTGTTGCTTAAAGTGGCAAAAGTAGATGTCATGTTTGCAGACAGTTTTGTCCACTCTCAAAACTGGGTTTATCTAATGTGGATTTGAAACAAACAAAACAAAAAAATCAATAAAATGAGCAGCTTTGGGAGCCAGAGTGAAGGCAGTTGAAAAAGTACACCACTCCAAAGGACTGTTAAACATTATTCAGAAAGCTCTGAAGCTCCCTCAGTCTGGGATTCTAAAAAAAAGATTCATTAAGCAATAGTTTACCTTAGACCATGAGGAGATGGACTTTAGCCAAAGCAGACTGAAAAACACAAGAGAAAAGTTGGGAGAAGGAATTATTTTTAGTTTCTGAGAATGCTTTAGTAATATTCCTGTGAGATTTTCATTGGTTATTGACCGCTTGTACTGATTGGGTAAATTTTAGTATTTTTACACTTCTTAGTTTCACCCTGTTTGTTCATTCATTCTTCCATTAAACTACAATTAAGCAACTACTTTAAGGTTGTGGACAAAGAATCAAACATAAGCTGGGGAAGGTGGCCTCTGGTTAATTCTCCATTCTTGCTAGCCATATCTTGCTGTGGTCTTCCTCTGACACTGAATACTACTGACCTATGTAATTGACAGGATATTGCAAACATCAGAGTATGTAACTTACAAGGCTAGGCCATAAAACATATTGAGGCTTCTGCTTTACTGGTGTGGATCACTCACTCTAGGAAAAGCCAGCTGCCATGTTGGGAGGATACTCAAGTGTCCTCATGCAGAAGAATGGAGTCTCCTGCCAACAGCCAGGCGAGTGAACCACTTTTGAAGTGGATTCTGCAGCCCTAGTTAAGCCTTCAGGTGTCTGTAGCCTTTGCTGCAATCTTGACTTATTTGAGACCCTTATCCAGAATCACCGAGCTAGGCTGATCCCAAGTTTCTGACCCACGGAAGTTGTGGTACTGGATAATAAACATTTATTATTATTTCGGCCCACTTGGTTTTGGGATAATTTGTTTCACAACAATGGATAACTAGTACAATTGGAAAAATTAATCTTTAGCTGCCCATTCAGAGTCTAAACGATGGACTATTCAGCACTAGGTAAGGAAACAAGTTAATTGTTACTTTCTTAGCACCTACCTGAGCATCGCAGCATAACCACCATTTAGAGGGAGCTGTGCTCTGTTGCTTCAACACCTCTCGCCTTCTCAGTTTGTGGTGTGATGTGTTTGCCTGACAAATACCATCTGGGACCTTGGCTGCACCAGCTTGTTGAGACTTCTAAATTTAACAGGTAGTTGGAGTTTAACCATTTAACCCGGTTAATTCTTCTAAAAGTGCCATATTAAAGCAGGTGGTGTATTTCTAAAAACACAAATAAATACATTTTTATTGATTTACATAAATATATTTTCCTATAAATCATCTTTCTAGTTTACACATAGCCATCTTCCTGCTATGTCCTTATATGGCAGAGGGAGAGATCATCTTTCTTTTTTCTTTTTTTGAGATGGAATCTTGCTCTGTCGCCAGGCTGAAGTGCAGTGGTGCGATCTCGGCTCATTGTAACCTCTGCCTCCCGGGTTCAAGCAGTTCTCCTGTCTCAGCCTTCCGGTTGGCTGGGACTGCAGGCATGTGCTACAACACCCAGCTAATTTTTGTATTTTTAGTAGAGACGAGGTTTTCACCCTGTTGGCCAGGATAGTCTCTATCTCCTAACCTTGTAACCCTCCCACCTCGGTGTCCCAAAGTGTTGGGATTACAGGTGTGAGCCACTGTGCCCTGCTGAGATCACCTTTCTTAAGCCTCTTCTAGCAAGGCCACCAGTCTCATTCATGAAGGCTCCACCCTCATTACTTAATCACCTCCCAAAGGCTCTACCTCCTACTACTTTCAGCTTGGAGATTAGTGTTTCAAAATATGAGTTTGGAGGGCCATATTGATTCCAGCACACTGACATTCTGTCAGATCAGTCAGGATGCTATTATAAGATATGTATTTATATACATCTTTCTGAAATACACCACCTACTTCCCTGCCTTCCCAAACAGAGTGCATTCTACGGCCTTGATGATTCTGAATTGCCCTTACTGTGAGGCCTGAAGGTAGCTGTGAAGACAGAAGGTGCTAGCTAGCAGCATGGGCATCACATACCCTGTGGATGACAACAGTGTGCGTAACAGTCCCTGCAACTGCCCTGGCAACCTTTTGTATGATGACATCTGTGTTGCCAAAAGAAAGCACAGGTAACGTCATGACCGTCAGTCCTGTGTTGAGGCTGACTGTCTTCGTTCAGGCTGCTGTAACAAAAGTACCATAGACTGGGTGGCTCAGATAGCAAATACTTATTTTTCACAATTCTACAGGCTAGAAGTCTGAGATCAGACTGCTAGTCCATAGGGAAGTTCTTGGTCAGGGCTCTCTTCCTGGTTTACAGACAGCCACCTTCCTGCTATGTCCTTAGATGGAAGAGGGAGACATTATCTCTCTTAAGCCTCTTCTTACAAGGGCACTAATCCCATTCATGAAGCCTCCACCCTCACGACCTAATTGCCTCCCACAGGCTCCACCTCCTGATACTATCACCTTGGAGATAAGCATTTCCAAACATGAGTTTGGGTGGACACATTGATTCCACAACACTTACCTTCTGTCAGATGAGTCAGGATGCTCTTTTCCAAACTTCAGTCTTTCCCCACCCTCTCAATGTGCCCCTGTTATTATTGAATTAATATTTAAAATATTGAAGATTTAATTAATGTTGAAATTTTTCTTTAAATCAATTCAAAGTTTCATTAACTTTGTTTTAAAAGGAAACATTCTAGTTCCTTCATAAAGGGAAGATCAGTATGATTTGCCAAATATAGATGAAGATAGACCTATATACAATGGAAATAGAACTATATTAATTCCAAGTAGCCGTTATTACCAGAGAATACTCTAAGCCCAATGTTTGTGCTCTCTTCAGGCAAATGGAAGATTATCCACTTCTATAAAACCAAAGCAAGGTCTTTTCCAGTTAGATTAATTGGGCAAGACAAAAGGAATAGTAACTATCTCACTGAAATTATTTAATGCAGGGCCCAGGAGCCACCTCAATCATCTTCAGATTGGTTGGGCATGTTTATTACCTCAGATTGGAAGCAGGCTTTCCCCAAGTGAGTTTACCTTTGTAATGCCTCTAGCCTGTGCTTGCCAATACAATTCTAAGCACTATTTCTGCATAGCAGAAACTATCAATCGTCGGTGGTTTCTCCTTAGCTTGTCTTTCCTGTTCTACAGGATGGAGGTTAAGAGCTCTGGCTTTGGTTCCAATCCTATCTCCTTTTCTCCCTGTGTGATTCTTGATTGACCTCTCAGAGCCCGTTGGTAAATGGAGATAAAAATATACACTCACTGGGTTGGTGAGAAGGTCAGGGGCAATGATGAATATAAGATATTAGCATTTGGTATAACGAGGATGTATCTCAGTTCCCACATTTGTATCACTAACTGTTTGAAGATTTTGTGTTCAAGATTTGGAAAAGAATCTTCTTCTCAAGTGAGCATTTTCTTTTGCATAAAAAGAAACGGAAAAAAAATTAAAACCTTCACAGACAAAACCCAGGGCGTATTTTAGGTGTGTTTAATCCCAAGTTCCTGATATCTTGCAGGAACCTTGAACTTGCCATTCTATTTTTGTGGGTCAATATGTTCCCACTTTTGATTTAAGATGTTACAAATTGTATATGGTTGCCAGCTGGGGATTCCTGGCTGATCTCTGCAATTTTTTTCAATGCGGTCATGTGTGATGCTCAGTGGTGACTAAGGGAAGATTACATGGAGAAGTGTTAGAACAGGCTAATCAACTGGGAACCCATTTCACATGCATGCCAAGATGTCTTGAAGATGGGCATGGCAGGGAAATAACAGAGTGCCATGCTTGGTGAGAAATGAATTCCTAAGTGTGCCCTGACTGCCACAAAGAGCCAGGCAGAGCACAGAAAATACTTTTCTGTTTCTTTTTCTATTCTACCCTCTCTCTGTTCTTTCTTCTCTCACTGCTGCTGAAGGTGGAGCCTGTTGTGTTAAACTAAGCCAATGAGGATTTTGGTGTTATTTGCCCTTCAAGCCTCTTGACATACAGTGTCATCAAGGAGCAGTGGGTGAGCCTGCGAATGTCTCAGGCACAAACCCACATTCTCATTGAATGAACCCTCTAATGAATTCTCATTCTGTGGATGAGAAATGGAAACTCAGGGATGGGAAGCTGTGTGCCTGCAAGTACCCATTTGGAAGAAGCAGGGCTGGAATTTGAATGGGAGACTGTATGCTCCCTGTAGTAGGTTCCTACGGCTGCTGTAACAACTTAACACGAATGCAGAGGCTTAAGACAGCACAAATGTGTTCTCTTACAGTTCTGAAGGTTTCACTCCAGAGTGAGTTTTACGGAGTGAAAATCAAAATGTTGGCAGGTCTGGTTTCTTCTGCAGGTTTTAGGGGAGAATCCATTCCGAACATCTTCCAGTGTTTTTTAGCTCATGGCCATAGCACTCCAGTCTCTGCTTTCACCATCACTTCTTTTTACTGTGACTCTGGCCCTCTTGTTTCCCTCTTACAATAACCCTTTTAATTGCATTAATCCCACCAGGCCAATCTAGGATGTATTCGTCAGTTTTCACGCTGCTGATAAAGATATACCCAAGATTGGGTAATTTATAAAGAAAAACAGATTTAATAGACTCACAGTTCCACATGGTTGGGGAGGCCTCACAATCATGGTGGAAGGCAAAAGGCACGTCTCCCATGGCAGCAGACAAGACAGAGCGAGAGCCACGTGAAGGAGTTTCCCCTTATAAAACCATCAGATCTCATGAGACTTATTCAGTACCACGAGAACAGTATGGGATAAATCGCTCCTGTGATTCAGTTATCTCCCACCAGGGTCCCTCCCACAACATGTAGCAATTACAGGAGTTACAATTCAAGGTGAGATTTGGATGGGGACACAGCCAAACTCAGTCACAGGATAGTTCCCCATATGGAGATCCTTAATCACACTTGCAGTTGATTTTATTATGCAAGCTAATATATTCATAGGTGGGATTAGGGCTTAGATACCTTTGGCAGGGAACATTATTCAGCCCAACGCCCTGCTCAAACTCATGCTTATTCCCAGTCACGCAGTCAGGAGAGGATACCCACAATGCACTGAGGCTTTTGTGTCTGTGTCTCCCCGCCAAGAACAGGTACTTGTCCCTGTCTCCCTTGTCTCTGGAGCTCTCAGGCAAGCCCTAGAGTCAGCATGAGATGGCTTCTCTCAAGCTCCCAGTTTCAGGGAAGAAGTCTATAGTGGGACCTGAGACTCTTTGAGGCAGGATACCTCTCGTGCTTGCAGAGCATTAGAGGCTGCTTTAGTCTGTTTTCACGCTGCTGGTAAAGACATACCCAGGACTGTGCAATTTACAAAAGAGGCTTAATAAACTCACAGTTCAACATGACTAGGGAGGCTTCACAATCATAATGGAAGGGGAAAGGCACGTCTTACATGGTGGCAGACAAGAGAAGAGAGCTTGTGCAGGGAACTCCCCTTTATGAAACCATCAGGTCTCATGAGACTTATTCACTGTCACGAGCATAGCACAGGAAAGACCTACTCCATGATTCAGTTATCTCCCAGTAGGCCTCTCCTATAACATGTGGGAATTACAGGAGCTACAATTCAAGATGCGATTTGGGTGGGGACACAGCCAAACCGTATCACAGGCTGATGACAGAGTGGGGTGGTTTCTTGTTTTGTTATGGCAACTATTGCGTTTCCTTTTTCTTCCAAAAATGGTTAATGGGTTCGTCTTTCCTGGACTGGGTTGGTAGTAGACCATAAGCACGACAGTTCAGAAAGAGCAGCCTCTGTGAAGTTGGATGTGTTTGTCTTTATTAAGCTGTTTGGATTTTCTTGGCCCATTTACCCACAAGTTTAAAAGACACGAGTTTTCAGGGGGAACTCTTTAGCATTTACATTTTCATATGGTTTTGTTTACTTGTTCAGTGCCCTTTCGGCTCCCAGACCAGCAAACACACCATTGTCACTGGGGATAAATTTGTGTTGGCTGAAATCTGTGGCTGGCCTGTCGCTTTTTTCTCTAGTCAGCTACCCTGATAGTTTCCCTGCGGTTTGTGGTGGGGTCACAGTTCTTGACCTCAGTACCCTCGCTGGTCTAGAGGAGACTGGTTTGTTGGGAAAGTGTGACACACTTGGGTTCTTTGTGACATCTAGACCACCCGGTTGAGTGTGACAAGGAATGTCGATTGCCTCCTTGGCTTTTGAAGCTCTCATTTGTGGCACTACAAGGTCATCTTCAAAATTCCACATTCTTTTTTGGATTTAGGTATTAACCCCTTGGTGTGAGGAGAAAGATAATTGTCAACGCATTTAGGAGATAAATCATGTGATAAAGCTGATCCAACATAGACTAACTTAAAAATAGTTCATTAGTGCTAATTTAGTTCGTTCATGCTTTATCTTAGTGTATGTGTGTGTGTGTGTGTGTGTGTGTGTGTGTTTAAGGGGATCAATTATATACATAAGACAAAAGACCCCCTAGGAAATGTTTGAGAAACTATACAACGAGGATGAATCAACAAGTAAATATTAAGAAAATTTCTTAGATTGAAAAAAATATTACTCCTGTTTGGTGTGAACTCTGTGCTGACCCACTGAGAGTCTCTGATTGAACTGCTTCCAGTAATCCTGTAAGATATGTCTAATCATTTCCATTTTATGGATTAGGAAATGAAGGCCAAAAGTGGTGAATTGATGTGACCAAAATCACAGACCCAGGAATTTCCTCAGCGCAGAGCCTACAATCAGCTCTGCCTTAAGACTGTGTCCTTTCATCCCCTCGCTTGCTACTCAAAGCCTGGTCCGTGGACCAGCAGCTTCTGCATCTGCTAGGAGCTTGCTGGAGATGCAGAATCTCAGGCCTGACGGACCCCAGGCCTGCTGAGCTCGAATTTTAACCAAAGTCTCTTGGTGATTCCTGCGCAGTTTAGAAGAGGAACTGCTCACTGCCCCCGCCTCCTCCTGAGTTAATTAGATATTAAGTGAGCATTCTCTTTGTGCTCAGCCTGTGGTGAGGCTGCAAAGACAGTAAGACCCAGCCCCTGTCATGCAAAACTCAGAGCACAGGGCAGCACACTGCTGCCATGAGTCGAGGTAACACAGTACTAACAGTGGGCACAGGGTGCTCAGGGGCACAGAGGAGGGGTGCTGCCCAGGGAGAATGCCTTGGGAGCTTATTCCTAAGCGAAGCTGGAGACAGGAATCCACCGTGGCTGAGAACAGCAGCTCTGAATTTGCACTGCTGGTTTCAGGTCTGAATTCTACTACATCCCAGCTGTGTGTTAAGGGGCAAGTGACTTAATCTCTCTGGCCTCAGTTTCTACATCTGTAATATGGGGAATCATAATAGCACCTACTTGTTACGCATATTAAATGCAGCCATACTGTGAACGACTCACCGTGGTTAATACCCAGCTCAATAAAGGTTAGTGGTGACCGAAGGCTGAGAACAGAACAGCAAACAGCAATAGCAACAGAAGACTGGGAAAGGTTTTCCTGGCAGTGGGGACCAGGTGAACAGTAGCTATCCAAGTGCAGAGGCATCACTGAGTACAACTCTGGGACTTACCCTGGAACATTCTTACCGCAACAAACCAGGTATTTCCTGAGCACCTACTCTGTGCCAAAGCACTATTCTAGGCTCTGGAGATAAGAAGCTGAAGTACTGACAGCATCACAGTCAAGAGCCAGAAAACCATTGTTCAAGCAATTGGCATACGACATGATTCCCGTTTATTACAAAGCGACACATTTCCTTCTAAGTACTGCTTTACCTGCATCCTGCCAATTTCGGTATGTTGTGTTTTCATTCTCATTAATTCAAAATATGTTCCAATTTCCCATGTGATTTCCTCTTTGACCCTCACATGTTTATTTTAGCATTTAGTTGTTTCTGTTCATCCAGTACTCGTGGAATACCTGCTCTGTATAGCCTGTGTGCACAGACTGGGTTTGGAAGCCATGCTGCTACGTTTTGACTCCTGGCTTTCCATCATTACCTGTGATAACCTTGGACAAGTTGCTTGTGGCTATCTAAGCCTCGGTTTCCTCATCTGGAAAATGGGTGCAATTCTAGCATCTGCTTCCTAAGGCTGTGATGTACCAGGCAGTGGCCTGGTCACATCTTCTGACCTCGAGGAGTTTATAGTCCAAAGAGGCATTGACTCTTTGGGGGAGACAGAATTTTGGGAGAGAGAAACACAAATGCAACTCTTTACAAAGAGTATGAAACTCTGATCCAAATCTCTAAAACTCAGGTTCTTTGACTCCTAAGGCATTTTTTCCTACTGAGTTGCTGTCATTGAAGCAAAATCTGTTCTGGTCACCATTGTATGCCCAGCGCCTAGCACAGCGCCCTGAACATGTTGGATAGCCATTACATGCTTGTTCCACAAAGTTGTGCTTTGGTATTCATGCGTTTTGTCTCAGTTCCGTTGGATTCCTCTTTTCACACTCGTGATGCTGACTTCATTTCTCCAACATTCACTTAAGACCTTGCTGAAGCATCATTGTTAGCATAGTGGAGTTGGCTCTTCTCTTTCTAATTGCCCTGCAGAGTTTTTGGGGAGTCTGTATGCGATCGTGTAGACCCCAGCGCCCCAAGACCCTCTTCTGTTTCCTTTATGACCCTTGAGCTGGAGAAGTCCCACTTTCTCGTGGCCTCCCATCCATTGTGGGCTGGGATACATGTTGGGCCTCTGCCCAGATCATGCTTGGAGTGGTACCAGCTGGGTAGGATATGTGAAATATTTGCTCCGAGAGATCCAGAAGCGTTGATCTGAGTAGGATCAGCTGGTGCTCCAGGATAAAAATCGTGTCACCATGTTTGCTGCATATTCTCTGTGTTTCTCCTGTACTCAGCAGTTTACGGGGTGCCATATTGTTTTCAGTCTTCCTGCTCAACCCTGTTTTGAAATGTGGTTAAACAGCTCTGTCTTCCTGCCAGAAAGAATTTCTCCGTGAGGAGGGGGTTGCCACCCAGTCCACTGAGCGTTGCCTTCCGGTCAGCACTGCAGAACCTGATGAGTCCTAATTCCCTGTGAGCTTGACGCAGGAGGCCTCCTCCTCCAGGCCCACTTGGAAGCATTCTCTTCTCTTGTTGGGAGGGAAATTATTACTGCAGGGAGTTGCCTCTTCTGAGAATGGGTTTGTAAGATGAAGTTTTCATCCAAACCAGTGACCTGTTTGTCTAGACACCGTGTCCTCTTCTTTCTGCCTCTCGGGCTGACATTTCTCCTGTGGCCTCCATCTGCTTCGTTCGCATGTGCAGCGCACAGGCTGGGTTTGGAAGCCATGCTGCTAAGTTTTGATTCCTGGCTTTCCACCCTTGCCTATGATAACCTTGGACAAGTTGCTTGTGGCTGTCTAAGCCTGAGTTGCCTCATCTGCAAAATGGGTGCAATTCTAGTACCTACTTCCTAAGGCTGTGAGGATTCAATGAGGTAGTGTCTGGAATGTGGTGCACAGCTTACCTGGGTCTGATCTCATTTGCTGTTGTTGCTCACAGCAAAGGCTTACTGAGTTGACTTTGGATCTAACAGTTGTTCTTTTTTAAAAGAATGTTTAAAAATGCAAGTGTTGAATTATCTGCATTGTGCCTTTAGGGCTTACACCTCTGCCTGCAATATTTCTTGAGCTCTCAGAAAACTTAAGCTATGGTTAAGAGAGGCAGGAAGGAACAGGACAAGAACCCAAATCCCTACCCAACAGGATAGAGGAAGGGAAGTCTCAGAATCTCAGGAACAAGTACCTAGAGAGGATGGGTGGCAGCTGTGCAGGGGAGTGGTGGGGCGATGGGCCTTGAAGCATGCTGCAGATCACAGAGCCAGGCGGGGTTTGAGGTGGGCTATGTGGGAACAAAGGCATCCCTGGCAGAGGATCCAGCATGAGCAAAGGCAGAAAGGCCAGGAAGTGTCAGGACCCAGAAGAGCCCGGTAGAGGATCAGCTTAGGAACAATGATGAGGCCTTCTGGTTGAGGGCTTTGAACCCCAGGGTGAGGGCTGCACTCTGACTTCAGGAAGCAGGTCAGAGGCCCTGAAATGTCTCTGTGAAAATTTGGGACCAGATGCGGTGGGGCTCATACCTGTAGTTTCGTAACTTTGGGAGGCCGAGGCGGGTGGATCAGCTGAGGTCAGGAGTTTGAGACCAGCCTGGCCAACATGGTGAAAACCCATCCCTACTAAAAATACAAAAATTAGCTGGCCATGATGGTGGGTACCTGTAATTCCAGCTACTCGGAGGCTGAGGCAGTAGAATTGCTTAAATCCAGGAGGCAGAGGTTGCAGTGAGCCAAAATTGCACCACTGCACTCCAGCCTGGGCAACAGAGTGAGACTCATTCTCAAAAAAAAAAAAAAAGAAAAGAAAATTAGATCACAGCAAAGGCGAGCTTTAGTGTGTTCACTCTGGCAGTTGTGCAAAGGAGGGACTGGCATGGAGAGAAAACAGGCAAAAATCACAATGTCTGTCAGAGAAGTCAGCCCACGATTTCTGTCCTGCCCTGGGATGGTGGAGCCACAGGGGACAGAAGGGACAGCGTGGGTGGGAGAGGCATTAAGGAGGTCGAAATTGACCTGGCTTGCATGCCCAGTGTTGTGAGGAGTGAGGGTGATCAGGGGTTCCAATGAGTTGGAAGTATGACTAGATCCAGGAAATCCGGTTGGAGAGACCCAGGGTCTGCACAGAAAAGGTTCGTGGCGCTCAGGCACACAGACGCCATGAGCGTTTCCAAAGGAGTGGCATAGGAAATGAGTGCTTTATGGCCAGAGGTGTGGTCACACATACTGTCCCCTGGTAGTTTGTGGGATGGGTGCCGTCTGGATCAGATTTCATGTGCCAGGGGCAGGAGATTAGACAATCTACCTGCCTTGACCTTTTCTGGGCTATTCAAAAAAGGATTCCACCAGGTAAACTTGAATCACCTAGCACTGGCAGAAAGCCCTGCTCTTCTTCATCGCTTCTGGGTATCATTAACCTTATTAAAACTGCAGAGGAGGCCAGGCATGGTAGCATGCCTGTAATCTTAGCACTTTGGGAGGCCAAAGTTGGGGAACTGCTTGAGGACAGGAGTTCAAAACTAGCCTGGGCAACACAGGAAGACCCCATCTCTTTAAAAAAATTATCCCTGTGTGGTGTCTCATGTGTGTCATCCCAGCTATTCAGGAGGCTGAGGCAGGAGGATTGCTTGAACCCAGGAGGTCGAGGCTGCAGTGAGCTGTGATTGTGCCACTGCACTCCAGCCTGGGCAACAGAAGGAGAACTTGTCTCCTTGTCTCTTAAAAAAAATATATATATATACAGAGGCCTTGTGAGTTAGCGATCTCCTAATTTTTTAAGACAAGGAATTCAATGAATGAAGTTTGTTACTTGTTTGAAAAATGGGCCTGAACAGGCCCAGAGCAAGCGCTGATCAAGCTCTTCTGTAGAGTTCAATGCTCAGGTTCTGTGACCTTTACTTTTTTTATTTTGGCAAAATGTATACAACTTAGTATTTATCATTTTAATTTGTAAGTATAAAATTCATAGTCACTGAGTCTATTCACAGTGTTGTATCACCATCACCATTACCTGTACCTAAAACATTTTCATCATACCCACTAAAAAATGACTGCCTTTCTTCCCTCCCCCAAAAATGACTGCCCTTCCTCCCTCCCCCAGGCTCGTGGTCCCCGGTAACCCCTACTTTACTTTCTGCATCTATGAAATGGCTATTTTTGGTCCCTCGGGTAAGTGGAGTCACAATATTTGTCTTTGTGTGTGTGTGTCTACCTTATTTTATTTAGCATAATGTTTTCAAGGCCAATCCATATTGTAGCATATATCAAAATTTCTTTCTTTCTTCCTCTCCCCTCTCCCCTCCCCTCCCCTCCCCTCCCCTCCTTGGATTTTGACAGGGTCTCTCTCTGTCACCCAGGCTGGAATGCAATGGCACAATAATGACTCCCTGTAGCCTTGACTTCCTGGGCTTCAGCGATCCTCCCGGCTCAGCCTCCTAAGTAGCTAGCGATGCATGCCACCATGTCTGGCTATTTGTATTTTGCTGTGTATGTTTTGGATTTTTAGTAGAGACAGGGTTTTGCCAGGTTGCCCAGGCTGTTGTTGAACTCCTGTGCTCTGGTGATCCACCCACCTGGGCTTCCCAAAGTGCTGAGATTACTGCACCACCACACCTGGCACAAAATTTATTTCTTACCGCTGAATAATATTTCTGGGTGAGGTGTGTCTGTGTGTGTGTGTGTGTATGTGCGCATGTGTGTGAATAATAGTCCTATGAACATTTGGCAAATATCTTTCCAAATCTCTGCCTTCAGTTCTTTTGGATATAGACCTAGGAGTGAAATTGCTGGGTCATTTTGTAGCTGTATGCTTAACCTTCTGAGAAACTGTCAAACTGCCTTGAACAGCAGCTGCATGATTTTACATTCGCACCAGCAGTGCACGAGGATTCCAGTTTCTCCACATTCTACCCAATACTTATATTACTTAAAAAAAAAAAAATAGCCATCTGAGGCTGGGCATGGTGGCTCACGCCTGTAATCCCAGCACTTTGGGAGCCCGAGGTGGGTGGATCACAAGGTCCAGAGATCAAGACCATCCTGGCCAGCATGGTGAAACCCCATCTTTACTAAAAATACAAAAAAAAAAAAAAATTACCTGGGCATGGTGGCAGGTGCCTGTAATCCCAGCCACTCAGGAGGCAGAGACAGGAGAATCGCTTGAACCCAGGAGGTGGAGGTTGCAGTGAGCCGAGATTGTGCCACTGCACTCCAGGCTGAGGAACAAAGAGTGAGACTCTGTCTGAAAAAAACAGGCAAACAAACAAATAGCCATCTGAGTAAGTGTGAGGTGTTCGCTCCCTGTAATTTTTATTCACATTTCCCTAATGAAGACGTTAAGCATACCTTCTCATGTCTACTGGCCATTTGTGTGTCTCCTTTGGAGAAAGTAGCATCCACTTATGATACTCAGATGGCTTTTTTGGTTCTGTTTTTGCCTTCTTTTGGCTAATGATTATCTTCCAGCACCACGAGCTTTGACTGCGCTAATGTCTTTTAATACTGTTTAGAATTTGAGGTAAAGAAAACAGTAATTGAAAGAGAGTTGTTATTTACATTGGGGAGGTTGGTATTACATACCCTGTGCCCTTTCATTAGCTGTATTATATTCTTGTAATGTGTTTTACTGGATAATTATAATTCTTGACTTTGAGATTTTGTCCCTTTTTTTTGGGGGGGGGGTGGGGGTGGTCATTTAAAAGCAAAGAAATACGGCCAGTATGATTCCAAAGCAACTAAGCCACAGTAGAAAAAAGTTGAAAGAGTGTGAAATTTCAAGCAAGCCAAAAAGTGATTGATGAGTAAAAAAAAAAAAAAAAAAAAAAAAAAAGTCCCGGCTGGGTGCAGTGGCTCACACCTGAAATCGCAGCACTTTGGGAGGCCACATTGGGCAGATCATCTGAGGTCAGTAGTTCAAGACCAGCCTGGCCAACATGGTGAAACCCTGTCCCTACTAAAAGTACAAAAATTACCCAGGTGTGGTGGCGCACGCCTGTAATCCCAGCTACTCAGGAGGCTGAGACAGGAGAATCACTTGAACTTGGGAGGCAGATGTTGCAGTGAGTAGAGACCGTGCCACTGCACTCCAGCCTGGGGGACAGAGTGAGACTTCATCTCAAAAAAAAAAAAAATACTTTAAAGCTTCCTAATTTCTAAATAGTTTTCGTTTATAATTTGTAGAGGTTGTGAAATTAACTCTGTAGATTGGAGTGTAGTTTGTCACTCTAATTGCCAAGCATTTTAATTATCAGGAGTGTTTTATGCTTTTGTGAAATGCTCATTTCACGCTTGCTGGTGGGTCTTTTTGTAGAATGAGAAAGTGAATATTCACACCAGAAATGAGGTACTGACCCTGAAGGGCTTTCCAATCAAAGAGAAAGGAGAGCGGGACCCGCCACGGCCGTTGTTTGTAACCAGGAAACTGTCGCTGAGCCATGGTGTAGGTGAGGCGGACAGTTTCCATTCTGTTTTGATCATCAGACTCAAAACAAGCACCAGAAGTTTTGGTTCAAAGATGCTTTCCTTTTTCACCCTCTGCTCATTTTGTTGTTATTTTTCTTCAAGAGAGTCATGGGGCGGGAGGCGCAGGGGCCACAGGGCCGTCTTTTTAAGGCTCTGGCATTTGATAGTGAGGTATTTTGGTATTCGAAATAATTGGTGGAAGTGGAAAGGTTAAATGGAAATCATGTAAAGGCTGCAAAGAGACTCACGTATAACTATTTCATGAGTGCTTACTACATACCAGGTGCTGTTACAGCCTGTGTAATGCTACCTGGGAGTTTGGGGAGTCTTCATCTGTCCATCCATCCATCCATCCATCCATCCAACCATTCTGCCTCCCTCCATCCTTTCTCTTTTTCACAATGTCTCTTCCTCGGTCCCCCACTTCCCCTCCTTCCTTCCTATCCAGTGCTTATAACATGTCAAGCATATGTTGTAGCCGCTGGGGACATTGTGGTAAACAAAGCAAAGTCCTTGCTTGCAGTCTGTGACAGATGGAGATAAAATGGGTAATTAACAAATATAACCCCTCCCACCCACCCTCCACGTTTATTTATTTATTTAGTTAGTTAGTTCTACCATATCTGTTAGTCCATCAGTCAGGATCCAGTTAGGAGACAGAAACTAAATCATTTTAACAGGGAATATTTAGTATTAAGAATCGTTAGCTACAACAGGGTATTGGCTGCTAAAGGGTAAAGGATCAGGTGGAGCGTGGTGGCTCATGTCTGTCAGTAATCCCAGCACTTTGGGAGCCCAAGGTGGAAGGATCGCTTGAGTCCAGGAGTTCGAGATCACCCTGGGCAACATAGGGAGGCCCTGTCTCTACAAGAAAATAAAATAAAATAAAAAATAGCTGGGTGAGAGTAATGGAGCTTGTGGGGTCTCAGCTACTTGGCAGGCTGAGGCAGGAAGATTGGTTGAGCCCAGGAGGTTGAGGCTGCAGTGAGCTATGATCTCACCTCTATACCACAGCCTGGGTGACAGGGTGAGACCCTGTCTTTAAACAGTAAGTAAAATAAATAAAAAGGAGTAGGCTGGGCATGGTGGCTCACGCCTGTAATCCCAGCACTTTGGGAGTCCAGGGCGGTCCAGTCACTTGAGGTCAGGAGTTTGAGACCAACTTGGCCAACATTGGTGAAACCCCGTCTCTACTAAAAATACAAAATTTAGCCAGGCGTGGTGGCCTGTGGTTTCAGCTACTTGGGAGACTGAGGCAGGAGAATCGCTTGAACCCAGGAGGCGGAGGTGGCAGTGAGCGGTACTTCAGCCTGGGCGACAGAGCGAAAAAAAAAAAAAAAAAGTAAACTTGAAAGAATCCAGGAATACAGATTTGGGAGCAGCCAT
Source organism: Cacajao melanocephalus (assembly GCA_963573385.1). Lineage (NCBI taxonomy): Eukaryota > Metazoa > Chordata > Mammalia > Primates > Pitheciidae > Cacajao > Cacajao melanocephalus. The sequence goes on along the minus strand of CAUYLG010064458.1, from coordinate 56,351 downwards.
GGGGGCTGGGGCAGTACACCCAAGGAAGGAACAAATCTAGGGTACCCTCAAACCAGGACTGGGATCTGGACCAGTCCATGGCCCATTGGATGGCAGAAAGGTTCTTGCTGAAGCCCCCATGAAGGTGGGGCTCACTGGGAAGCCCCTCTCTGGGGTGCCAGGGAAGGATGGGACGTGCCTCCCATGGAAATCTCTGAAATCAGCCCGCAGGGGTGGAGTGCAGGGAAACTGCCCCACTCCGGGGTCCGGAGTGAGCCGCCCACAGGGAGATGGCCCTGCGGAAGCGTTGCACCAGATCCCGACTGCGCCAGTGACGTTGCAGCGCCCTCTACTGGCGAAGCTGAACATGACGCACGCTCGCAAAGTGGAAACTCTCTTTGGTCCCAAGCAAAGCAATGCTAGCTGGGCTTGGTGCTGAGAGGTCATCTGTGGACGTTTGGCACAGATGCTAATCAGTGCTATGGGAAGATAAGCAATGAGGAGCATAGGAAGTATTAGGTGTGCTGTTTGATAGAGATTGTACAAGGAAGGCTTCTCGGAAAAGGTGACATTTGGAGCAGAGACAAGAAGGAAGGGATTGCTGGAGGCAGACCATTCTAGGCAGAAGGAATTGCATGTGCAAAGGCCCTGAGGTCAGAGCCAGCGTGGCATGCAAGGAAGCCAGCTGCAACACAGTGGGTGTAGATGAAGGGAAGAGAATTAGCATTTGGCCAGAGTATGCATGCTAAGAGATGGAGAACTGATTTATCCTTTAAAGGATCGCTCTGGTTGCTGTGTTGAGTAGATTGGCAGGGGACAGGTGGTGAAGACTGAAACAGGGGTTCCAGTTAGGAAGGTGCCACAGTGATCGAACCCCCGGCTTCCGCTGAGGTTGAAAACATGCACGTGCAACCTAAATATATGTTCAAAGGTGGTTACTATTGAGGTGATGAAACAGTTTTGAAAATGGAAGTGGTAGCTGACCAACATCATGGGTGTTATTAATACCACAGAATTGTATCATTAAAAATGCTTAAAATGAGCTGGGTGTGGTGGCTCATGCCTATAATCCCAGTACTTTGGGAAGCTGAGGCGAGTGGATCACTTGAGGTCAGGTGTTCGTGACCAGCCTAGCCAACATGGTAAAACCCATCTCTACTACAAATACAAAAATTGGCCGGGCGTGGTAGCATGCGCCTGTAATCCCAGCTACTTTGGAGGCTGAGGCAGGAGAATCGCTTGAGCCCAGGAGGCGAAGGTTGCAATGAGCTGAGATCGTGCTACTGCACTCCAGCCTGGGTGAAAGAGTGAGACTCCATTTCAAAAAAAAAAAGTTTAAAGTGACAAATTTTATGTTGTATATATTTTTACCAAAATTAAATCATTTTTTAAAAAGAATAGTACGAAAATGATATTTCCTTCTCATTGCATCTTACCAAGGGATTATTAGTGTACATGTATGTTCTTACTGGAAGTGCTAATTGGATGTGTGATTCCTTTTTTTTTAACTTTTATTTTGGGTTCAGGCGTACATGGGCAGGTTTGTTATATAGGTAACTTCATGTCACAAGGGTTTGTTAAACAGATTGTTTCATCACCCAGGTACTAAGCCTAGTACCAAATGGTTATTTTTCTGATCCTTACTTTCCTCCCACCGTCCACCCTCAGACAGGTCCTGATGTCTGTTGTTCCTTTGTTTGTGTCCCTGAGTTTTCCTTATTTAGCTTCCACTTATTTATTTATTTAATTGTATTTTTTTTAAAAGACGGGGTTTCATCATGTTGGTCAAGCTGGTCTTGAACTCCCGACCTCAGGTGATCCACCTGCCTTGGCCTCCAAAGTGCTTGGATTACAGGCATGAGCCACCATGCCCGGCCTTAGCTTCCACTTGTAAGAACATGCAGTATTTGATTTTCTCTTCCTGCATTAGTTTGCTAAGGATAATGGCTTCCAGCTCCATCCATGTTCTTGCAAAAGACATGATCACATTCTTTTTTATGGCTGCATAGTATTTCGTTGTGTATACAGACCATTTTTTTTTAATCCAGTCTGTCACTGGTAGACATTGAGGTTGATTCCAGTAGACGTGTAATTCTTACTAAAAATGTTAATCTTGATCACTTGGTTCATGTGATGTCTTCTGGGTTCTCCACGGTGAGGTTATCTTTCCCTTTGTAGGTAACAAATACTTTGGAAGAGGTTAAACAGACAAACTAAAAAGTGGGGATTGTTATTACCAGCATGGCTACTATTGGCTAATACCAGGCTCCAAGCCTCTGGGGCATAGGCATAGTTTTAGCTCATTCTACAGGAGGGGAACGGAGACCCAGAGAAATAAGGGAACTTGGCCAGGCACAGTGGCTCACACCTGTAATCTCAGCGCTTTGAGGGGCTTAGGCAGGAGGATTGCTTGAGCTCAGGAGTTTGAAACCAGCCTGGACAACATAACATGACTGTGTCTCTACTAAAAATAAAAATCGAAAAATTAACTGGGTGCAGTGGTACATGCCTCTAGTCCCAATTACTCTGTAGGGAGAGGCAGGCAGGAGGATTGCTTGGGTCCAGGAGGTTGAGGTTTCAGAGAGCTGTCATTATGCCACTGCACTCCAGCCCGGGCATCAGACAGAGACCTTGTGAAAAAGAAAGAGAAAAAGAGAAAAAGAGAGAGAGAGAGAGAGAGAAAGAAAGAAAGAAAGAGGGAGGGAGGGAGGGAAGGAAGGAAGGAAGGAAGGAAGGAAAAGAAAGAAAGAAGGAAGGAAATTAGGTAACTTGATCACTCTCTGGTGAGTGACTCAGTTGTAAGTGTCATGAGGGCAGGGGCCTTTGACGATTTTGTTAGTATCCTAAGCATCTAGAACAGTGGCTACACATTTGTTGGACACTTAACATATACTTGTTCTATTCATAAAACGGAACCTGAGTGTGTGTTTTCTGACTCCACATCCCATGTTCCTTCCACTACAACTTCTGACTCTGGCTCCTGGAGTGTCACTAGTTGGCACTCCCTATCCCTAAGATTTCAGGAATGTTCCGCTGTTTCCTAGCATGGAACAGACCATCCCCCGGCCCCACCCGTGCCTAAGTCATTGGCTGCAGACAGCAGACATGTGGCTCTCCTCGGGTCCTTCCTCCCACATTTAAAACAATGGGGCAGCAGGGTACTTTGTCCCTCGTGTTAGCTGAAGTTGGATGATGCTGTGCTGATGGGAAAACGCTGTTACTATTCTTAGACTAGTGGGGCTCTCGCTTATTCACAGCTCCGCACTCGTGGGCGGAATGAGAAGTTATAATAGAGTGCAGGTGCCTCTCATTGGTTTCCGCTACTCACTGGATAGTGTTTATTAAAAAGGAAATCACAGAGGTGTGTCTGGACTTGAAGTCTGAACAAATAACCCAAAATGAGGAGTCCCTGGAAGGTGGGCAGGAGGCGACAAAGAAAAGCAAACACAAGTTTGAGCTAACTGGGATCAGGCAGTCCTTTGCATGTGAATTCTGAACAGCGAGCTTGGCTGCAAAACCATGATTGTATTCCACCTTTGCTGGCATCATTCGCATACTTTTATGGGAGATCCAGAATTGGAATTTGACACAGTTTTCCCAGGCCCTTCATGGAATTGGAAAATAAGACTCTGGCAGCATGTAGCTGAAATGAGATTCTTTCAAAATATTTCAAGATGCACGTGGATATGTTGGCGTCCACACACATATCGACTTAATTTTTTCCTGTCCCTTAAAAGAAGCCCTTCCGGGGCCTTCTGAAAGAAGGGCTGGAGATTTTAATTAAACATGAGTTTTGAATGATGATAGAGTGTTGGAATCCATGTCGGTGAGTGTCATGTTGGTTCTTTGGGCAGTTCCTTGAAAGACCCATTGTGTGTATGTATGTGCATGCGTGCCTGTACATGACCACGAGCGTGCGTACACACACACACACGTGCACCTATAATAGCAAAAGGCAATTCCTGGAACGTGGCGCTGTTCTGGACTATGAGGTACTCCCAGGAGATACTGTGCTTCCTATCACATGCACATTCAGCAAATCCGTCCCCTCATTGAGCAGACATTTACTGCAGAAGACTAAGACAAATGGAACACCGCCCTTGTCTGTAGCACTCATGGACAGCATGGGGTCCCCTGTGGCTGATATATGGTATATGCTGGGAGAAGGGATGCAGTAGGACTAGAAAGGTAGGTAAGTTGGGCAGATGGCAAGAGGCATCACAGCCCTCACTCCTGAGGGTCGGGAGCCATCTCAGGCTAGGGAGGAGGGTGATGTAGTCACCACCTCACTCCATCAAATGTGGCTATATTTTTAGAAGTGTCTGGTTCCTGAAATACCTCAGTTCCTTTTGCCTCTCTGGCTCCTCTCCTCTCTTCTGCCTGTTCATTGAACTGAGAAATTATCAGGACTATATTCAGCCCTTGCCAATAATATCACAAAACCAAAATATCTTGTGGGTCTGAAATGTGTGAGTGTTTTGACTGTTCACAGCAACGCCTTTGAGAATCGCAGTGTGTCATCCTCTCTCCACCCCGCACCATGTAGTTTTGGGGCAGCTTTTCGATGAGTAAAACTGGGCCTGACTTTTACCCCAAAGTGATGTTCTTTTGTGGCTTGTCTCCTCCAGGAACTGAGATACCCAGACTCATTCCTCATCTCTTGTTGAAACAGAGAAGTCACTACAGCAACCTCCGGTGGGGAGGGTGGGGTGTCAAGGGAGAATATGGACTTTGAAACTGCTCAGCTCATCTACAACCTTGGAGGGCATGGTGTTTAACCCCCTGCCTCTCCCTGCGACTCCACCCTGCTCCAGGGAGGCTGAAAATGTCTTTCTTACAGATTGGACTTAGTAATATGGTCCAAGCAATGCTTCACTTAGGAGGTAGGTGTCCATTTAATCGAGGGTATTATTATAATACCTTAGGGGGTAGGTGTCCATTAAATCAAGGGTATTATTATAATAATCATTAGCTTCATTACCGTAGTGATTTCACTTCTTTTAGCCAATAGAGCACTGGCATTTGATCAGCTACTTTCTACCGAATCCATGAGTGGATGTGATGCTCCCTTTTACCCTCGCTTATTGGACCTTGGTAAATAGTATATCATGAGCCCCTGCAAGAGCTGGAATCCTTCAGAGACAAGGTCAGTCACTGGCCATCACTACTCTCAATGTGAGACCATGTGATGACTGGCACTTGTTAGTTTCCTTGTGTATTTTTCTCTGTAGGATGCAGCTGTGTGTTCCAAAGATGGTCCTAAAGCTATAGGAGTTTAACACCATGACTAGTTCAGAAAACCTTAATCCCACTTCCAAACTTACAAGATACTGGGAAGTAAAAGGGAGAGAAGGAATGCACAGCTTGGGTGAAAGAAATGATTCTGTGCTCTCAGAGGACGTTTTCCAGGCCTTCCCTAGAAACTACTTTTGTGTCTAAGGATTATGGGTGAACAGCAGCAGCACAGGCTACATTGGCTTGGCTCTTTCTGGGCAGTAGGCACAGTGGTTGGGATGGGACCTTGGTATCTCAGGCGAGGCCTCCCTGCCTGGAGTCCTGCCTCTGATACTTGCTTACTGTGTTACCTGGGTGAACTCTTATCTCCTGTTGCTCAGTTTTCTCATCTGTAAAATGGGGATTCCGGTGGTTATTATGAGAATCAAACATGACGATACATAAATAGGTCCCGGAAAATAGTGTTTAGGAAAGCTTGATACAATGGCCAGTTTCGTACCAGCACTGTGTGCCATGCTAATCTGTATGGAAGGAACAGATCTGGAGTCAGGGTGGATGTTGAACTCACTGTATTAGTCTGGTCTCTCACTGGTATAAAGAACTGCCCGAGACTGGGAAATTTATAAAGAAAAGAGATTTAATTGACTCACAGTTCCGCATGGTCAGTGAAACCTCAGAAAACAGGATCATGGCGGAAGGGAAGCAAGCACACCTTACACGGTGGCAGGTGAGATGGAGGGGGTGGGGAAGCACCACTTCTAAAACAATCAGATCTCCTGAGAACTCACTATCACAAAAATAGCATGAGGGAACCACCCCCATAATCCAATCACTTCCTTCCAGGTCCCTCCCCAACGTGTAGGGATTACAATTTGGATTACAATTGGAGTGGAGATTTGGGTGGGGACACAGCCAAACCATTGTCACTCACCCAATCCCATTTTTACAGACTGTGTGTGTTTTCAGATTTGGGATGAAATTTTACGATAAATGTGATACAAATGAGGAAATCTGGGAATAAAGTTTAGGTCGGGAAAGTTTCCATGATTATTTTTTCAGAATCATTGTTTCTTGGTTTCTTGGGTACATTATGCCATTGTTCAGATGAAGCTGTATTTTTCCCCCTCTTCCTTCCTACTTAGAAGATAGTGACATTGACCTCATGCCTCTCATGTGACAGTGCCACCCAACAGGACTTTGTGCAAAGAATTGGAGGACTTTCTAGAGATTTTGTCCAGGAAATCGGCCCCATGTAGCTACTGAGCACTTGAAACGTGACTAGTAGGACCAGGGGGCTGAATTTTTAGTTTAATTTTCTGTAATTTAAATAATCTAAGTAGCTGATATGTCTAGTAGCTGCCGTATTGAGCATCCCAGAGTAGACATTGCAAATACAGACATAGAAAGACACCACACCTGCTGCTAAGAGGTCCCTTGTCCTACTGAGTGGTCAGCTGTTCACATTGACAGTCCCAGCATGGTATGAAAAGCGTCAGCACAGAGACATGTACAGGGTGCTGAGAAAGCTAATCGTACAATAGTCAAAAAAGACCTCAGGGCAGACTCCCCAGCACAGACGGCCGACGCTTTACCTAAGAAGAGAATCATTGTATAAGTACCTATTATGTGCCTGATACTGGGATGGGCACTTTGCATAGAAACTCACATTTCATCTTTACTGTAGCTCTGGCTGCCTAGGCCATGGATAGGAAGTCTGAAGTTCAAACTGGTGTTGGTGTCCCCCACCAAGTCACATAGTTAGGTTTATAGTTAAATCAGGGCGTGCCTGATCTCCAAGCCACAGCAGGCAGCCTGTTTCTTGAATAACCCTCCATCCCCTCTGTCCCCTTTGTGAAGCACTTTGCAATACTCTAGTGATTGGTAACCACTGATACGCCCCAGTCAGTCCACACTCTGGTGGCAGGCAGGCATCACGTAACTGATTTACCACTTGGTAGAGGAACGAGGCGACAGCAAGACCACAACCTAATAAATACGCCAGTATTTACATAATGTCGGACCTCGGTATGATTGATGCGTGTGTTGTTGACTGGGGTGTCACATGTTCAGGCTCTAATCCTGGTCTCAGTATGACTGTGAGGTTGGGGCCAAGTCATTTCACAATTTGGGTGAGTGTTCCAAGCTTCTCAGAAGAGCGACGCAATAGAAATTCAAGGTATGAAATTGAAGGTGTGGTCTCAGAGTCATTTTAGCTAACAGCTTCTCTGCTGTGTTTTCTCAGTATGCAAAATGGGAACATCACTTACCATCTACTCACCTCGTGTTTGAGTTCAGGGGAGGTTTACAGATGCACCTGAAGGAAGACTTCTCTTGAAAAACTCACACGTGAAAGGGCACCTCGCCTTCCCCAAGCCTGAGCCCTTTCTGTTCTTTTCATGGAACGGGAGCTATGTTCACTGGCTCGTAAAGCCCCAGCATCTCCCCCTAGTTCCTGGGTTGCGCTTCCAAGAAACGCCCACATGGACCCACTAGTGCGCAGTTTCCCAGAAGGTGGTGCTGGACGGGGATAGGATGTCCCCCCTCTTGGTCCCGCCTTAGCAATAATGTGTTTGATTCACTCCAAATCCGACATCAGATCTCCATGTATTTCAGGGACTGACCGGTCTGAATAAAACCAGTGAACTCAATCTCCATGTGGAATGTTAGAACCGGAAGGGATTTGTAGAGATCATGCTATCACATCAGATAATTTCTTCTACATATCTCACCACTGGAAAACACACCTGTGGCTCCAACTTGTCTTTTATTTTGTTTTGTTTTTTTGAGACAGGGTCTTGCTCTGTTGCCCAGGCTGGAGTGCAGTGGCATGGTCTTGACTCAGTACGACCTCTGCCTTCCTGGCTTAAGGCATCCTCCCGCCTTAGCCTCCTGAGTAGCTGGGACTACAGGGACACGGCACCACACCTGGCTCACTTTTGTTTATTTTTAGTAGAGAAGGAGTTTTGCTATATTGCCCAGACTGGTCTTGAACTCCTGAGCTCAAGCAATCTTTCCACTTCAGCTTGGCATTATAAATACAAGCCATCATGCCCAGTCCCCTTACTCTTTTTTTTTTTTTTTTTTTGAGACGGAGTCTGGCTCTGTCACCCAGGCTGGAGTGCAGTGGCATGATATTGGCTCACTGTAGCCTCTGCCTCCCAGGTTCAAGTGATTCTCCTGCCTCAGCTTCCTGAGTAGCTGGGGCTACAAGCATGCACCACCACGCCCAGCTAATTTTTGTATTTTTTAGTAGAGACAGGGTTTCTCCATGTTGGTCAGGACGTTCTCCATCTCTTGACCTTGTGATCTGCCCAGCTTGGCCTCCCAAAGTGCTGGGATTACAGGCATGAGCAACCACACCTGGCCCCTTTCTCCTTTTTAAAAGTGAGATATTAAGGCTGAGAAAAGGGTGTTTCTGCCACTGCAGAGGATTGCTGACGTTATTAGCTGCTCACTCTGGCCAAGGCATTGTGCTCAGCACTTTGTACAGGTTGTTTAACCATCACGAGTCCATGAATAGAGTATATTATCCACTTCATTTTAAGCAGGAAACTGAAGCTCAGATAATTTTGGCAAAGGGCCCCAGTTCAGACTGCTGATCAGTGATGGACCTGGGTTCACCGTTGCCGATCTGGTTCATAAGCTTGTTCTCCTAACCAGTATGTGAGAGACATTCTTGTCCCAGGCAGCGTGTTGGTGGCAGAGGTGGGATCTACACCAAGGCTCTCATTCTGTCCCATCTCTGGCCCCAAGAAAGGAAAGAGGAAGGAGGGGGGGGCTTTGGAACTGGGTGGACGTAACAGTTTCTGGAAGGTCTACTCTTCCTGCTGTGGATTAAAACAGAAGGTCTGAATTGCAGCCACAAAGCAATAATGAAAAGCCACCAGACCAAGCCCTTTTTTATTTAATGTTGTGTCTTCTGTGTCAACATCTCTGGAACACAGTCAGGGGCGGTACCCTGTTGAGGCCATATCCATACCTTTTCTCAAGTGTTGAAATAAATTAATGGTGTGGCCGGGATTCTGGTACTTCCGGTCCCTGTGAGTCCCTGGGGTTCTCCACAGCTTGGGGTGAGGCTATGGCAACCTGCATCTCCTCTTCTGCAACCCTCTCCTGGCTCTCTCTTCCCCTTCTGAGACAAGACACCCATACCATTCTTATCATCTCTGGAAGCTGGGGGGTGAGAAGAGGGGGGCCCATAAAGGTCTTGTCATCTCCAACTCAAGAAGCTTAAGACCACATTCACTCACTCATGAATTGATTGGTTTATTCATTCACTGATGATTGATTGATTCATTCATTCATTGAGCTGTCATCCTTTGGATGTCATGCAGAGCTGAGGGCTGAAATAAAATGATAAGTCAAAAACATAAAGGCCCCTGACTTAAGAGAACTCCCATGATCTGGGGGAAGAAGACAATAGGTGACTAAGCAAGTAAATATACATGATAAATACAAACTATGACGAGTGCATTAAAGAAATTAAACTGGGCCTTGTGGAAGCAACTGCAGGGGAGAAGGAAAGTCAGGGAAGACCATTTGAAGGAGGTGATGTTTGAACTCAGGAATGAAAAACAGTGCCAGGGCTGCATGGGGGAGAACAGTCTGGGCAAGGTGAACGGAAGTGCAGAGTTCCTGAGGCAGAAAAGAGCTCAGCCTCATGAGCTAGAACAAGAAAGGGGCCTGTAGGGCTGACGTGGCATGGGATGGGGGATAGTGGTGGATGGCAGCTAGGATTTCACTGTTAAAGAATAAAGAAAGCCTCTGGAGGCCCTTAAGCAGGACTGGGATGTTTTTAAAACATCTGTCTGGCTGCCATCTGGGAGCATGGATCAGAGAGCAGCAGCAGAAGTGTGCCAGATGATTTGGACCAAAACCTCGGGGCCAGCCTGCAGACTGGACCGGCCGAAGGAGTGCCCCCACGCCTCTGCCCCTGCTCCGCATTTGGAAGATTGTTTTGCAGCTGCAACCTCCTGAAAACAGAATGCTCCAAATTAAGAGGTAGCATCTAGAGCCAAACAATAGCTGTTGTTTCTGACAGGTAAATCAAGACAGGGAAATGATGACACATTCACCACAACTGAAGTGTTGATGGGATGTGTCGCGACCCTTGGCTTGTTCCAAAGCCTCTGTGGGCGGGACTTCTTTAATGTCTGCCCGTAACTGGGCACTCAGCTATAAATAGAGCTATTTTGGAAATTCTGCATCTCAATGTTTTAAAAGCTGGAAGGACGGGAAAGGGGAGCTGTGTTTCAGATCTCAGAAATCTGCACCCCATCTTGCTATCCACCAGTGGTATCCCATCCGTCTCACTACATCCTCCCACCCCTAACCCAGACGTCATTGGATTTTCCTCTTCATCAGTTCTCTTTCATTTTGTTCACTTACTTAAACCTTATGCTTTTGCTTCTATTTGACAATAATAACAACAATAATGAACATTTATTGGGTACTCACTATACGCTAGCCAACCTACTAGATACCTTATATCTCTTTCCATTCTTAAGTATATTAGGAACATGTCATTATTGTCCCATTTACAGATGGAAAAACTGAGGTTGAGAAATATGAGAGTTGTCCACTAGATTGAATTCCCAGAGCCACACCCAATACCGATTGTCTGTTAATAAAAAAAATAAAAAATCAAAAAACAGAGTTATAAATGAGTGTTAAATTGGTAAGTAAGGCCTGGTGCTCCCAGAAAGCACCGTGTCAGACATCTGTGTGAGAAATCATACCCCGAATCCCTTTTTCAGAATTGGGAAGACTCAGTAGTGGCCTAAAGCCCCGGGTTTGATGTAGAGATCTTGTGAGCACTCCATCTAGACAGATGTTAAAGACAATTACTTATTGTGGGTCCATGGGTGGCCTTCCCCGTTCAAGGGTTCCCTTTCTATTCTAATCATTCACAAAACAGCCACGAAGACAGAAGCTGGTGGTCAAGAGCCAGCTTTCAGGGGGTTGGACTGCCCGGACTTAAAATCTACCCTCTACTTAACTTGGGTAAATTATGTAAAGTATTTATGCCTGTATAAGGGGAAAGGGTAGCTGTGTTTCAGATCTCAGAAATCTACACTCCTCCCCTCGCCTTGCTATCTACCAATAGTATTCCATCAGTCTGACTACACTCTCCCACCTGTAGCCCACCCTTTGCTATCCTCACCAGGAAGGAGGCCACCTTCATTTCAAGAACTGCTTTTCTTTTATCAGCTGGCATTACAAGGTAGAGACAGCATGACCTTCTAGAGGGCTAAAGGTTAATACCTGCTGCTTTTGTGAACTTCCTCTTTAAAACATGTTTATTTACCTGCCACCTGCCGCCCCCCACCGGCAACTTTATTCAAAAGTTATTTAATCTTTTACAAAGACATGCATATTGGGCCGGGCGCAGTGGCTCATGCCCGTAATCCCAGCACTTCTGGAGGCCAAGGCAGGTGGATCACTTGAGGCCAGAAGTTTGAGACCAGCCTAACCAACATGGTGAAACCCCATCTCTACTAAAAATACAAAAATTGGCTGGGTGTGATGGCATGCACCTGTAATCCCAGCTGAGGCAGGAGAATCGCTTGACCTTGGGAGGCGGATGATGCAGTGAGCTGAGATGGCGCCACTGCACTGCAGCCTGGGCAACAGAGTGAGACTCCATCTCAAATAAAATCAATCAGTCGAAGCCATGAATATTGTCTTCTAAATAAAAGTGATGATGATGACGATGGTAGCAATGCCATCAGCAGGTAACATGCACTGAGCACTTACTGGCCCCATGCAATGTTCCTAGGTCTTTATGTGTAAAAACAACCCTGTGAAATAAGTAACATTATTCTCTTAATGCTGCAGGTAAACTGAGGCAGAGGATTGTAGCACAAGCAATTTCGTTCCAAAACCTGCCCTTGAAACCACTACCAGTTTTTGGTGAACTTGCTCTCTCTCTCTTTGGAAGGGTAGGTGGAGTTTGAGGGGAGAAGTGGATGAGGCAATTACATGTGGCAGCAGATGTAAATCACCACCTTCACTCGCTTTAGTTTCTCCCTCCAGCCTTCTCTCCTTGCCTTCACCTTCACCGTGTCTTCCCCCTTCAGGCCACCTGCCTCTTCTGATGGACGCCCCCCCCAGACTTCTCTGCTCTGGTTTCCATCTCCTATCCAGTGACCACTGTCTTTACCTTCAGCTGCATAAGCTTTCTCAAGAACTCTTCTTTCTCTCTCTCCTTGCACTCCATTTGTCTTCTTTTCTTTGGGCACTGTTTTTGCCACAGCTTCTAGGATTTCTGGAGAAAGGTAGAGCTCACTTCTCTTATCCTGCGGCAATGCTTCCAACATTTGTATTCCACGGCACTCCAAAGATTCTAAATACTCTTCTGGAGTGGGGAGGAAAAGTCATCCAAACTGCTTGGTAATTGAATTCAAGAGTGATGGACCAAAAATTATTAATGCATTCCCTTCCCCTCTACCAGCCAAAGAGGATTCTGTCTTTATTCTCCTCCCAAATACAGGCTCCATTAACTTTTACGTTTCTTTCTTCCCAGTCTTTCTTTTCTGTTTCCTGTTTCATTTTGTTTTGCATTTTCCCAGTTGTGATCATACTATGTGTACAATTTGAGGAATTTTGGACCACATTACTATGGCATTACAAAGCCTTATATGCTTTATTTTATAAATATGTGATGCAATCAGTTATGAGATATACTGTTATGTTTCACTAAGAGTGGGAAGAACATTGTTAATTACACAATGATCCAAAAGTGTCTTCTCTCTCAGAATGTATTATTTTATATATTTATTACAAAGGCTCTTTTGACTTAGTTAGACATAGATTTATCACACGTCAGGCCATTTCTATGCCTTCCTGTACACAATGATTTTGAGTTACAATATTGAATTGTAGTGTGATCTTTCTGAAGTCATTTTAATTGTCACTTAAACTCAATATAGAAAGCATTAGCAATGCACCTATATCCACAGAAATGGGCAGCTATGATCAGGTTCTCAGGAAAAGCCAAATCAAAACAAAAGCATGCCTCCATATAGATAAGAGATGGCCCATCATTTATAATGGCTGCCTGATAGCTGGAGATACATGCACCAGAGACATTTAGGTTTCAACAGGCTCCTGTTAAGCTCTCCTTCCAGTGTGTGTGACACTGCATAGTTGAATAAACCATGCCATGACCAGTGGAGACAGGTCTGGGCTGATGGAGAGGGCCCAGGGGGCCAGGCTTTGAAGGGGAGGAAAATTATTAGCTACATGACCAAGAGAGAGAAGAGAGGAAGGAGTTTGTACACACAACCCCGCTGTATTTTGTGTAAGGTCCTTCTGGGAAACATTACTGTTTACCAAAGCAAGAGCCTCTTACTGAGAGTTCTGAGAAGCTAGAATGGGTCTGTAAGAGGTTGATGTGTATGAGACTTGAAGCCCTGTGCCTTTGGGAAGGAGAGGAAGGACTAATATTTGTGGGGTACCAAGAATGTGCCTGGCATACCCCATATCTTTTACAAAGACATAAATGTCTTCTGAATAAAAGTATGATGATGATGATCATGATGATGGTGATGAAGATGAGGGTGATGATGATGATGATGATGGTGATGAAGGTAATATGATGATGCTAATGATGGTGGTGATGGTGATGAAGATGAGGGTGATGATGTCGATGTTGGTGATGATGGTGATATGATGATGATGATGATGATGGTGGTGATGAGGATGTTGATAATGATGGTGATGATGTTGATAGTAATGGTGATGGTGATGCTGGTGATGATGATGGTGGTGATGATGATGGTGATGGTGATGGTAATGCTGGTGATGATGATGATGATGTTGATGTTAGTGGCAGTGATGCTGATGATGATAGTGATGGTGATGCTGGTGATGATAATGTTGGTGGTTTTAATGGTGATAGTGGTGATGATGATGTTGATGTTGGTGGTAGTGATGCTGGTAATGATAATGATGGTGGTGATGATGATAGTGATGGTGATGCTGGTGATGAGGATAATGACGGTGGTGATAATAGTGATGATGGTGGTGATGATGATGTTGATGGTAGTGGTGGTGATGCTGGCGATGGTAATGTTGGTGGTGATGATGGTGATGATGATGGTGATGATGATAGTGATGGTGATGCTGGTGGTGATGATAATGATGGTGGTGATAATGGTGATGATGGTGATGGTGATAATGATGGTAGTGATGATGATGGTGATGGTGATAATGATGGTGGTGATGATGATGATGGTGATGATGATGATTGTGATGATAATGATGGTGATGCTGATGATGATAATGATGGTGGTGATAATGGTGATGATGGTGGTGATGCTGATGATGGTGTTGATGATGATGATTGTGATGATAATGATGGTGATCATGATGGTGATTCTGATGATGATGATGGTGGTGATGATGATGATGGTGATGATAATGATGGTGATCATGATGGTGATGCTGATGGTGATAATGATGGTGGTGATGGTGATGACGTTGATGATAATGATGATGATAATGATGATATCAACAGATAGCATTTACTGAGTACTTACTGTGTACCATGCAGTGCTTATGGCTCTTTAAATGCAATAACACCAAATTCTTATAACTACCCTATACGTCACATTGCATTGCTTTTCGTGTTTTACATGCACATCATTCAATCACTCAACCCTTGTCACAGGTAGGTACTGTTATCCTCCTTTTATAGATGAGGAAACTGAGGCTTAGGAAGGGATAAGCTCAGGCTTACAGGCAAAAAAGAGACAGCAAGTCAAGCCCTGACACCTTTTGTGACCCTGATGAGATCACAGGTCTCCGATCTCCTCATTGGAGCTGAAGAGTTAAGAATCAGAAATCTGTGACTCTGCTTAGTTTTTCTCCATCCAGGAGTCCTCAGGCAACTGGTGAGTAATCTTCTTACTCATTTAGGGATTATTAATATAGTAGATAAAAGTACAGTCTCTGGAGCTAGGTTGCCAGGTTTGTGACTTTTAGCCAATTATTTCATCTCTCTGAGCTTCAGGTTTCTCATCTACAAAGTGTAAACTGATAATACGAACTGCCTCAAAGAGCTGTTTTAAGGTTTGAATGAGATAATTGATATAAAGTACTTAGAAGAGAGTTTGGCATTTGCTAGACTCTCAATAAGTGTCAGTGGTCCCTATTGTTATTG
Source organism: Cacajao melanocephalus (assembly GCA_963573385.1). Classification (NCBI taxonomy): domain Eukaryota; kingdom Metazoa; phylum Chordata; class Mammalia; order Primates; family Pitheciidae; genus Cacajao; species Cacajao melanocephalus. Next base: position 40,972 of record CAUYLG010064458.1, on the reverse strand, counting down.
TTTTAGCGGCCCCCAGCCAGGTGGTTGATGAGGCAGGGAGCCTGGTAGGCAGTCTGGAAGAGAGTCTAGTGACTGCAGGGTCAGCTCCTGACCTTCATAATAAGGATTCTCATCTGTCAGTCCCAAGGATCACCAATGGATACTCAGGGTTGAAGGTGTCTGTGTGCTCTCTTTAGCGTCGAGTGAATGCCTCTTGACAATCCAGGGTCATACTCACAACCTATGACCCCATATGAAGAAGCAACGTGCCCCTTTTGCAGCTATTCAGAAGGTTGCATGGACAGGAGGAGACAGAGGAACATGAAACCAGCCCTTAGGTAGTACGTGTGTCAGCAGCAGTTATAGCCAAAGAGAAGTTAAATCCTAAAGGCTTAGGCTGTCTCCAGGGAATACATTAATTGAGAAATAACATCCATAAAAATAATTCAGTACTGGTATGTAAAACTAAAAACAATAACCAAGTGTGACTGACTGTCTAAGAATTAAGCAAAGTAAGATGAAGTGTCTTTTGCCAGCAGGCACTCCCAGCAAAGGAGATAAGGCTGCAGTAATTCTCTCTCCTCCCACCTTCGATGGGCAGGTGCAACCTTTGGCTGCAGAAATTCTCACTTCCCAGCAGCAGCTTTCAGCACCCTGCTCTCAATGTTTCTCTGGACAGCAGCCGCTAGGGGAGAAACTCAGTTAAGGCTGCTTGGGGACTCGAGGTGGTCTCACTCTGGAGCATGCAGTTCAGCAGCCAGTGGTGTGCTGGTAAATGATTAACAACTGGCTCTCTGAAAAACAAACAAACTGTGCACCTATCCATACACACACAGAGGTTATTATTTATTACTGCTATAAAATATGAATAGTATGTAATTTACAAATATAATTAGTGTACACAGTACTGTTTCTTATAAATTTGAGATAGTCAAAAAATAGCAAATGCTTCTGCTGATTTTTGCTATACTGTTATGTCCATTATGAAAGCATTGTTGCAGTGTAAAACTGCAGTATGTAGCTGCAACATGAATATTGGTTGATATTTTCATTTTTATTAAGTAAGGTGAAAATGAAACAACTAAGTTACATGTTAGAACTTCACTTATCCTTCTTTGCTGAACTGGATAACGGTTTTAAAATACTAAAAAATATGTCTTCATTTTTTTTCCTGCTATTCATAATGTAGCATCTGTAGAGTGACACACTTCTGAGTTTGAATTAATATTTCCTTTTTTTTCTGAAATGGTGTCCCATTCTGTTGCCCAGGCTGGAGTGCAGTGGTGCAGTCTCGGCTCACTGCAACCTCCACCTCCTGGGTTCAAGCGATTCTTATGCCTCAGCCTCCTGAGTAGCTGGGATTATAGGCACCGGCCACCATGCCTGGCTAATTTGTTTTGAATTTTTAGTAGAGACGGGGTTTCCCCATGTTGGCCAGGCTGGTTTTCAACTCCTGACCTCAGGTGATCTGCCCAGACCTGCCTCCCAAAGTGCTGGGATTACAGGCGTGAGCCAGCACCCCCAGCCTGAATTCATATTTTTCACACCACTTTCTTAAGTCTAGACAATCAATAAAGCAATAAATCACACCTTGATTTGTAGTGAATGTCTATTTCCATGGTGTAAATATGGATACCATGACCAGTTTTAAGTTACAAGTATGAGATCACTGAATGTGGAGTTGGGGAACACGTCATTATATAGTATTTTCACCGTTCACACGATAAAGTAAATGTCTTCAAGAGCATCGGTAATAGTAAAATGTAGTAAATCAATTTAGAAGTCACGTGTTTTGAGGACTTATTACTTTTTAGTGTAATTTATTTAATAGTAAGCTTATATAATTTAATTTTTTTCCTTTTAATAGTTGTATTGAAATATAATTGATACACCTTGCAATAAGCCCATTTGAAGTGTAACATTCACTGGTTTTTAGTACCTTCCCATGGTTGTGCAATCTTCATCAAAATCTGATTTTAGAATATGTTTGTCTGTCTGAAAGTAACTCTGTGCTCATAGTTGTCAATTTGTCACATCACTCCATCACTCTTTCCTTTAAAGAGCTTGTCACTAAAGACAGCAGGCATCTATACAACATCTCCTCCATGCCAGGAGCTTTTCAAATACATGCTTTATGGATTTTCTAATCGTGGTAAGATTTACGTAACATAAAATTCATCACTTTGGGGTCAGGCGTGGTGGCTCACACCTGTAATCCCAGCACCTTGGGAGGCTGAGGTGGGCGAATCACTTGAGATTGAGAATTCCAGACCAGCCTGGGCAACGTGGAGAAACCCTGTCCCTACTAAATATACAAAAATTAGCCAGGCGTGGTCGTGGGTGCCTATAATCCCAGCTACTCAGGAGGCTGAGGCAGGAGAATCACTTGAACCTGGGAGGCTGAGGTTGCAGTGAGCCAAGATCGCACCACTGCACTCCAGCCTGGGTGACAGAGAGAGACTCTGTCTCAAAAAAAAAAAAAAGTTCACCACTTTGACCATTTTAAAGTGTAAAATGCAGTGGCTTTTAATGCATTCGCATTATTGTGCCACAATCAGGACTCACTTTACAACATTTTACCACGACACCATTCCCCCAAAAGAAACCCCGCATCCATTAAGTGGTCATTCCCCATTCCCTCTTCCCCCAGCCCCTCATAACCACCTACTCATCTACTTTTTGTTTCTATGGATTTGACTATTCTGAATATTTTATATAAATGGAATCACAAAAATGTTTGGCCTTTTGTGTCTGGCTTCTTGCTTTTAACATGCTTTCACCGTTCATCTATGTGGTAGAATGTATCAGTACTTCATTTTAATGGTTGAGTGATATTCTATTAGACGGATAAACCACGTTTTGTTTTTCCATTTACTAGCTGATGGTCGTTGAATTGTTTCTACTTTTTGACTATTATGAGTTATGCTGCTATGATCATCCATGTACTGTTTTCTGTTTTCTGCAAACTCCTGTTTTCCGTTCTTGAGTATATTTTTGGAAGTGGAATTGCTGGGTCATATGGTAATTTTATATTTAACTTTAGGAGAAGCCACCAAATTGTTTTCCACGAAGGCTGCACCATTTTACATTTCTTCCAGCAATATACGAAGGTTCTCGTTTCTCCACATCCTTGCCAACACTTGTATTTTCTGTTTTCTTTTTTTTTTTTTTTAATTATAGCCATCCTAGGAGGTATGAAATTGTCTTCATTGTGGTTTTGACCTTCATTTTCATAATGATTAATGATGTTGAGTGTTTCTATGTGCTTACTGGTTATTTGTATTTCTCTTTTATAGAAACATGGATTCAAGTCCTTTGCCTGTTTTTTAACTGGGTCTTCTGTCTTCTGTTGTTGAGTTGTAAAAGTTGTTTATATGTTTTGGATACCAGACCCTTATCGTCTAAATGATTTGCAAATGTTTTCTCTCAATCTGTGGGTAGTCTTTTTACCCTTTTGACAGTGTCTTTTGATGAACAAATGTTTTAAATTTTGATGAAGTCCACTTTATCTATTCTGGTTGTTGTTGCTTGCGTTTGTGGTGTTGCATCTAAGAATCCATTGCCAAATCCAAGGTCACAAACATTTACCCCTATGGTGTTATGATATATATAGGGTTCCTGGCTCATAACTCATGTAGGGTTCCTGGCTAACAACTCTCAAAGCCCTTGTTGCAGTCTTTTGTTACAATGTTGGGTGTGTTAGGCCTCAGGAAACAGAATCTCTGTCTCCTTTCTTCCTTTCACCTGCCCTAAGGCAGTACTGTAATCTTTCCCACCTTTTTGATTGTGAGTCTTCATACCCTCCGCAGAGAAAGACAGAGACAGAGAAAGACAGAGAGAGAGAGAGTGAGAAAGAGAGAGAGAGAGAGAGAGAGAGAGAGACAGAGAGAGAGCAAAAAAGAGAGAGAGAGAGAGAAAGAAAGAAAAACTGCTCTGTTCCCTGGGGGAAGGATTGTTGATGTCTTGAAGCTGTCTTAAAAACCCAAGAGGACTGAGTTTGAGAGCTTCCAGATAGCTGAATTCATGGAGGTTCCTAGAGCATGGCTGCTCAGGGAGGGCTGGGAGGCTGCATGCCCCTTCCCCCATACCTCACCCTATGTGTCTCTTCATCTGTATCCTCAGTACAGTCCTTCGTAATAAACCAGTTAGTGGAAGCAAGTGTTTCCCTGAGTTCTGTGTTCTGCTCCAGCAAATACAAACCCAAAGAGGGGGTTATGGGAACTCCAACCTGAAGCTGCTTAGCCTGAAGTTCTGGAGTCTTGGACTTGCTACTTGTTTCTGGGGGTGTGAGGGGCAGTCTTGGGGACTGAGCCTCCAACCTCCAGTTAACTCCAGGTAGATAATGTCAGGATTGACTTGGAGGACATCCAGCATGTGCACTGCTTGGTACGCGGAGAAAGTTGAGTTGTAAAACTTGTTTATATATTTTGGATACTAGACCCTTATCATATAAATGATTTGCAGACATTTTCTGTCATTCTATAGGTAGTCTTTTTCCTCTTTTGATAGTGTCTTGTAATGAACAAAGTTTTAAATTTTGATGAAGTCCAATTTATTTATTTTGTTGTTGTTTATGTTTTCGGTGTTGTATCTAAGAATGCATTGTCAAATCCAAATCCTCTCACATTTGGTGAGAGGAGTCTTCTGTGTTGATTGTCATGGTGGTGTGAGACTCTTCAGAAAAGAGTTACTCTCTGAAATAACCCCTCTGTTTTCTTCTCAGACTTTTATAGTGTTAGCACTTACATTAAGACCTTTGATCCATTTTATGTTAATTTTTCTATATAGCTTAAGGTAGGCATTCTACTTTATTCTTTTGAATGTGAATATCCAGTTTCCCAGAAGCATTGATTAAAAAGATTTTAATTCTTTATCCTTTGAATGGTGTTTGCACCCTCATCAGAGACCAATTGGAGATAAATGTAAGGATTTCTTTCTGGACTCAGTTGTTTCCCATTGATCTGTATGTCTATCCTTATGCCATTGCCACACTGTTTTGATTACCATAACTCTGTATAAGTTTTGAAATTGGGAATGGTGAATCCTCCAACTTTGTTCTTCATTTTCAAGATTGTTTTGGGTATTCTGGATCCCTTGCATTTCCATATGAATTTTAAGATCAATACAATTTAAATTTTAATCATGGCAGTGTTCAGTAAGTGGCTTGCATATTTTTTGAAAAGTTAACCATCAGCTCTTGTGAACCAGAGTCAGCCAGCTCCCAAACACCACGATGTACAACTTGCAGGAATCTCAATTTCCAGTTTTTTCCCCTCTGGCTTTAGGGGACATATTTTCATTAATTCCTCTGACCAAATGGCAGCATGATTAGGATCTTGGGCTCCCAAATTAGACAGTCATGAACTTAAACTCTAGTTCTGCCACTTAGCCATGTGACTTTGGACTTTGGACAAGTTACTTCACCTTTCTAAGCCTCAGTTTCCCTGGCCATAAAACACTAACAATAGTTGTTCTTTCCTTATTGGACTCTCAAGAGGATTAGAGATGATTCATGTAAGGCTTTTAGCGTAACACTTTGCACATAGGAAGCATTCAGTACATAAAATCGAATACTTTCATTGTTTTAGGATTATTATTATTTTATTTTATTTTATGGGACAGGGTCTGGCTGTGTCACCGAGGCTGGAGTGCAGTGGTGCAATCTCAGCTCACTGCAACCTCTGCCTCCTGGATTCAAGAGATTCTCCTGCCTTAGCCTCCTGAGTAGCTGGGATTACAGGCGCCTGCCACCACACCTGACTAAATTTTGTATTTTTAACTACAGGAAAGAGTTTCATCATGTTGCCTAGGCTGGTCTTGAACTCCTGACATCAAGTGATTGGCTCACCTCAGCCTCCCAAAGTGCTGGGATTACAGGCTTAGGATTATTATTTTTAGTCTACACACAGTCAACTTAAATCTGCTCTAGAAAAGTCAGAAGGTCTATGTACAACTTTAAGAATTCAGCCAAAAAAGACCAGTATCTACTGCCATGGACGATGGTATTGAACACGGAGGAGATAAGCAGAAACTGAAAAGAAGAACCTGTTTTCTCTGTGGAAGATTCATTTTATTTCTTCCTTCCCCCATGCCTTGGACATAAAACACAAGTACAAAGGTTCTGAGAAAATCAAAACAAGGCTATGGTTTACAAATAAGTAGTACTAGTAAAATCTCATTGTTGGCTCACGCCTATAACCCTAGGACTTTGGGAGGCTAAAGGGGGAGGATCACACAAGCCTAGGAGTTCGAGACCAGCCTGGGCAATATGGTGAAACCCCGTCTCTACAAACAACAGAAAAATTAGCTGGGTGTGTTGGTGCACGCCAGTGGCCCCAGATACTCAGGAGGATCACCTGAGCCCGGGAAGTGGAGATTGCAGTGAGCCGTGATCACACCATTGCACTCTAGTCTGAGGTAACAGAGCCAGATCCTGTCTCAACAACAACAACAGCAACAACAACAACAACAAAACTGAAGAAAAGGAAATCTTTGTCGTTCTTCATCAGAAGCCTTCACACAGGGCCCCTGAAGGAAGGGCAGGGAAGGAGGGGTTGGAGGTCAGTGGGAAGAGTAACTCTCCAACTCAGTCCTGTCCTGACTGCCGTCTGGACGGGGGCTGCATCTCTGTAAGGTGCTGCGATGGGGCGGCATCATGAGCTCATTGGAAGCGTATATACCACCCTCCTTCCCATCCACCAGGCACTGGGGTTTCATGTGTATCTGGTGATGCAGTAACTGCCGTGGCTCTGGACTGAACGGCAGTCTCAGGCTCATGTATTAGGAAGCATTCAGCAGGCAGGAGCAGCCTCTCTGAGACTGGCATGGGCAGTGGAGACACCATTCATCTCATGAAACGCATCATTTGGTGAGACGGTTCCAGGGCTGCCTGAGTGTCTCCTTGATCTCAGCACTTTGCCCTGCTGTGGTCTCGGCCCTTCCCTTGTGTTCCCCAGATAGGTTCCACTGCTCTCAGGATCACACCTTTGCAGGCCATCTCAAGTTAGTGAGTCTGAGGCAAACAAAAGGGCTGGGTGTGGTGGCTCATGCCTGTCTTCCCAGCACTTGGGGAGGCTGAGGTGGGCAGATCACTTGAGGTCAGGAGTTCAAAACCAGCCCGGCCAACACAGTGAAACCCCATCTCTACTAAAAATACAAAAAATTAGCTGGGTGTGGTGATGTTTGTAACCCCAGCTACTTGAGAGGCTGAGGCAGGAGAATCGCCTGAACCCAGGAGGCAGAGGTTGCAGCGAGCCGAGATGCACCACTGTGCTGCAGCCTGGGTGACAGTGAGACTTTGTCAAAAAAAACCCAACCAGCCAATCAAACAAACACCAACAATAAATAAAAGAGGCCTCCTCTTCACAAGTTTTTGTTATTTTTGTTTGTTTTTTTAAGGGGGAAATTTCCTTCAGAAGCCATTACTGGACTTTCCCTTATTTTACCTTGAACTACGTCCCATAGTCAGCTTAAACCTGTCCCTGGTACTAGGGAGTGGAATGTCGCCTGGGTCCCTTAGCCATTGCCGCAGGCTGACTTCACTACCATAAGACCTCAGTGGCCTGCAGCAGTAAACATTCGATTCTTGCCATCTCTGGGTTTGAGCTGACCTTAGCTAAACTCCCCTGCGTTGCTTGGCTCATCTTGCTCATGGGTCTGGCAATGGGTTAGGAGTGGGCTGATCTAGGCTGGACGTGGCTGGAACAACCCAGCCCTACCTTGGGTCTGTCTCCTCTGTTCCCCACGTGTGTCATTTTCATGGTTAAAGGTAGAAACATAAAAAACAGGCAGAAACACGCAAAGCTTGGAGATGGCTCCCCATCAGTTCCTCATTCTGGATCAGAGCAAATCATATGGTCGTACTCCCAGGTGAGGAATGATGTCCCACTTACAGACCGAGAAGGCACTGCAAGACTGCATGGCAAAGGGCATGGATAAGAAGTTAGTAAAATCTTAGGGCTGTTTTATACAGATTTATCACATCACACTGGCTTAGACTGATTTTGATTCATGGCCCAGGACTCTGTCACCCAAACAGAATCACAATTATTTTAGCAAGGAAGGAGAAAGGATTCCTTTGGGATAGGCAGTGGATGGAGTTTTCATACAAGTCTATGGGGGCATCTCACCTGTAGAAATCTTAAGATGAGGGTTAGCCAAAGCAAAGAGTGGTTCGGGATGGGAATGCCCAGAAAGGCCAGGATTCTCAGCAAGATTGCCATCAGGGAGCTCTGATTGTCCATAGCTGTCTTCTCTGTTTACCCTGGGGGTTGAGTAGTAACAGATTCCACACTAGGAGGACAGAACGTGGTGCAGACAGAAGGAAAGACACAAACCAAAACGTTGATAACCATGGCACAGCAACAGGAAATCTCTTTATTTGGTTGGTGCTCAAGTGATACCATTAAGTCCCTTAAGATGCAGAATTCCCTTCCTCCATCTATCCATCTATCTATCTATCTATCTATCTATCTATCTATCTATCTATCGAGACAGGGTCTCACTCTGTTTCCCAGGCTGGGGTGAAGTGATGTAATCTCAGCCCACTGCAACTGTTGCCTCCTGGGTTCAAAGGATCCTCACACTTCAGCCTCCCAAGGAGCTGGGACCACCGTGCCCAGCTAATTTTTATATTTTTTGTAGAGACGGGGTTTTGCCATGTTGCAGTGGCTGGTCTGGAACTCCTGGTCTCAGGAGATCCACCTACCTTGGCCTCCCAAAATGCTGGGATTCCAGGCATGAGCCACCATGCTGGGCCCCTGCTTCTACTTAAATGCTGAAGCTTGGTATGATACTGCACAGACCCTACGGCTGCTCTCCACTCAAGAATACAAATTGAACATTGACTTTCCTCATTTTTTATCCAATTTTGCTTTCCAGAGACCCAGATATGACTTCATTTTTTTAAATGAAATTTTGCAGGTCATTAGCTCATAATGATTAAATGATTCTAGTTATTAGCATAAAACACAGCTGTAGTACATAAGAGATAACCTTTATTGTTTAAATATTATTCAGTGTGCCCACATAGCACATAGCAAAATTATTTTTTTTTCAGACTATTCAGCCATTACAGAAATAACTTATGATTTCATTCAGAAACATTGCAAATGCAATTTATCCTTGCAGTGGAATAAACATTGCCTAGAAGGGTTTGAAGAGGAAGCCAGGTTAGAAATAATGAAAATTTTTGGCTGGGCAAGGTGGCTCATGTCTGTAATCCCACCACGTGGGGAGGCCGAGGCAGGAGAATCATTTGAGGGCAAGAGTTGAAGACCTCCTTATCTCTAAAAAAAAAATGAAATATTTGAAAAAAAAAAGAAAAACAATGAAATTTTTTATATGGAAGGGAACCTAGGGCAGGTAGGGATCAGAAAGACCCATGCCATATAACAAAGTTGTTAGTAACACAGGCTTTGAGTTACAGCAGCCTGGGTTCAAATCCCACTGTGGTCATAATGTCTGTGTCCCCAGAACATTCATTTGTTAGGAGATGGGGTCTTTGGGGAGGTGATTTGGACATTAAGGCAGAACCCTCATAATTGGATGAGTGCCCTTATAAAAGTGACCCCAGAGAGCTGCCTTCCTTCTTCCACCATGTGAGACTGCAAGAAGACTGTCCATGCATCTATGAGGAAGCGGGATTCTGGCCAGACATTGAATTTGCTGCCTTCTTGATCTTGGACTTCCCAGCCTCTAGAACCATAAGAAATAAATTTCTGTTATTTAAAAGCTCCCAGGAGTCTCTCTGAGCCAGGAAGCTGCCTTACTTGCAACAAACAAAAAACAAAATAAATAAAAGCTACCCAGCTTATGTTATTTTGTCATAAAAGCCCCAAAACACTATGACAGTTCCTTCTATCTGTGTCTCCTTAGACAAAATACCCAAACCCTAATTGAATACCAATTTTCTCATCCAAAAAAATGGGTAAATAATATCTAAGAGGTAATAACCCTAATACCTCTTTGTGTTGCTGTGAGAATTAAGTAAAGTACGGTCTTCATGTGGTCCGCACAATGGCTGACCCATAGCAAGACCTTGGTGAATTATAGCTGCTGCTATCATTCCTGCAGCTGTTACCTTTGTCTTCATGCTTACTGTGATTATTAGCTCTGCTCTCAAAGTGATGCTCTGGCCGGAGAAGATGGAGACACATGTCTTCAGTCTGTGAGTGCAGGTAGACCCTGTCTAATGCAGAAGATGCAGACACAGGGCACAGAACTGCCAGCTGTGGCTGCTGGTACCTGTCTGCCCTTGACTGGATTAGAGACGAAGAAATGACTTCCCCTTTGTATGTTAGCCCTGTGCATATGGCACATATACATGGTTGATAAGTTAATCTTACCATCATCACGTAAGCATTTTGGGAAGTCCGTAAGTAATGGGAGGTGGAGGCTTCACGCTGATGTATGAGCTGACAGTTTTTCCAGCCAACTCATTTTGGGTGATGGTGGTTAAGCAGATCCTGTTTTAGAGGGTTGTGCTGTTGGTGGAGGAGGTGATAGTGATGATATTGATAATGACAGCAATAATGTCTTACATTTATTGAGTGTTCAAAAGGTGTCAGATATTGTGCTAAGTGCTTTGCGGCCGTCATGTTATTCACACTTTACAGTTACTCTCTTTCTACGTGTAAGGAAATAGAGGCATAAAAACTTTACATAATTTACCCAGGATGTTAAGTAGAGGGTTGATTTTAAGTCCAGGCAGTCCAACCCCCTGATAGCTGGCCCTTGACCACCATACCCTTCTGTCTTCCCAGCTGTTTTGTGAATGAGTAGGACGGAAAGGGAACCCTTGAATTGGGAAGGCCACCCATGGACCCACAACAAGTAATTGTCTTTAACATCTGTCTAGATGGAGTGCTCACAAGATCCTCTACATCAAACCTGGGGCTTTAGGCCACTGTCCAGTCTTCCCAATTCTGAAAAAAGGATTCTGGGTATGATTTCTCACACAGATGTCTGACACGGTGCTTTCTGGGAGCACCAGGCCTCACTTACCAATTTAACACTATTTACATTTCTGTTTTTTGAATTTTTATTTTTTTTATTAACAGACAGTTGGCATTGGGTGTGGCTCTGGGGATTCAATCTAGTGTACAAGTCTCATATTTCTCAACCTGTTTTTCCATCTGTAAATGGGACAATAATGACATCTACCTGATATTCTTGAAAATGGAATGAGATATTGAATATAAAAATAAAGTAGTAGAGTGAATAGTATCTAGTGAGTACCCAATAAATGTTGGCTATTATTATTATTGTTGTCAAATAGAAGCAAAAGTATAAGGTATAAGTAAGTGAACAAAATGAAAGAGAATTGATAGGAAGAAAATCAGATGATATCTAAGATAAGGCAAAGAACATTTTGTAAATGTTTAAATATCCTAAGGCCCACTGGGGTAGTTCATAGTAATATTTCCTTGAAGACAGTATATATAATAAATACTTTAGGCTGGCAATGAGAATGGCTCTGAATGTCTACCTAGCTATCACATTTAGAAATATTTCTTGCCTTCCTTCCAGGGCTTTCTTCCTTTAATCAGGATTGACTTAACTGTTGTAACAAACAACTCCTAGAACTGTAGTTGATTTCTTGCTCAAGTAACAATCAGTACAGACGTTTAGCAACTGGCCTCCCATGCTGTGATTCAGGGACCCAGAAATTGACATTTTGTGGTCAGCCATCCCCTGGAGCCTCCAACTCCTTTGCTGGATCCTTGAAGTCCAGACACTGACAGAAGAAAAAGTACAAGGTTCCAAGGAGTTATTATGGGTCAAACTTAGAAGCGGTGAGATCACTTCCACCTGCATCCCATTGGCCAGATCTCAGTCACATGATCAGAACCAGTTAAAAGGGAGTCTGGGAAATGTAGTCTAGTGATGCCTTCAGGAAGCAAGAGAAATATTTTCAGTGATCATATGGCCGTCTCAGCCTTGCTTTCTATTGTAGATTGCTTGTGATATTGCTTTTAAATTGCATGGTTTTGTACAAATGATACCAGTTTTATTTTGTCTTTTGGAAAGAGTTATTGTCCATGTTTGTTACAGATTTATCTGTTTATCAGCATCATTGCAAAGTATTAGAGAGGGCCCTGCCTGGGCTAGAAGTCAGAACCATGCTTCAGTTCCCAGTGGCCATCCAGCCATTCATAGCTGTATCAGTTGGGGCTGGTCAGGGAGAGCTTTTGATCCCAAGTTTCTTTATTTTTTTATTTTTTATTTTTATTTTTTTAGGTAGCGTCTCACTCTGTCGCTCAGGTTGGAGTGCAGTGGCACAATCTCTGCTCACTGCAGCCTTGCCTCCCAGGATCAACTGATTCTCTTGCTTCAGCCTCCCAAGTAGCTGGGATTACAGGCATGTGCCACCACGCCTGGCTAATTTTTGTATTTTTAGTAGAGACGGGGTTTCACCACGTTGGCCAGGCTGGTTTTGAACTCTTGATCTCCAGTGATCTGCCCACCCTAGCCTCCCAAAGTGCTGGGATTACAGGCGTGAGCCACTGTGCCAGGCCCTAACTTTCTTTATCAATAGAATTGAGGAAATTGTACCTGCCCTGCCTGTCTCATTGGGTGTGGAATAAATGACATAATCTGTGAGTGCCTTCTGAATGAAGAGTATCTGCTAAAGTGAAAAGATTATCTGAAGTCAGTCACCTCTGACCCATAGAAGAAGACAAAATGACAAGACTATATTGTATAATCATGCATGACACAAGGTATGCATTTTAAAGTGTCAAAGTGGTAAAAATAAATAAATGAAAAATCAGATTTAAAAAGGCAGCCCCGACAGGTACAGGCTTCCCCAAATGCCTAAAGTAGACCCGTTCCCATTGCTCTAATTTGTAGAGATGTTCTCGGGGCAGCCTGGAGTCAAGACAAGAGTGCCAGGCAAGATTGAGGCACTGTTTCATTTCCGGCCTGGCTGCTTCTTCAACCTGGGGCTTTAGTCATGTCAGTATTCCTGGGCTTCCATTTGCTTATCTGAAAAATAGGAAGATTCGTTCAGGTTCATGGGACTCTGATAAGTAACAAACACTATCCCAGAAAAATCTCCAGTCACAAATGTACTGGAAGCCGCAAATGTATTGGTACAAATGTACCAATTAGCTCATGCCTGTAATTCCAGCACTTTGAGAGGTCAAAGCAGGAGGCTTTCTTGAGGCCAGGAGCTCAAGACCAGTCTGGGCAATATAGCAAGACTGTCTCTACAAAAAATATAAAAATTAGCTGCTCATGGTGGCACATGCCTGTAGTTCTAGCTACTCCAGAGGCCGAGGTGGGAGGATTGCTTGAGCACAGGAGGTCAAGACTGCAGTCAAGTTGTGATCATACCACTGTCCTCTAGCCTGGGTGACGGAGTGAGACCCTGTCTCTAAAACCAGAAACAAAACCTGCTAAAAACTCACTGGAGCTATGAGAAATCTTAGCCCATGGAATCCAATCTTCTCCTTTTGTTTCTGGAGAAACGGAGGCTCAGAGAGATGGGGTAGCTTGCTCTTGTTATATAGGCAGCAAAAGATAGAGCTTGGACCAGAGCACAGAGGTCATGATACCAAAGCCACGGCGCCTTCGCCACAACATGCGCAGGAACAGGCCTTGCTGTTATTTTTAATCCGAACTGAAGTGACATTCTGGGCTTGCAGAATCTGGGTCAAAAAGAGTAGAAATCAGGCTCAGATTGAACGGTTTTCGGAAGAAAAAAACATCTTGCCTTTCGCTAGCTAGAGGTCAGATGTCAAAAAAGCTAATAATGCAACCCAAGGATGTCATCGACAAATGAAAAAAACGGTGCGATGTGGGAACAAAAGCTATCTTATCATTAATATGCTGCTTTTTTGTTATGTACTCATGCCCCAGGAATTATTGTACAGCCTGTACTTGAGTCCTTAGGCAGAAAGCCTGTTATCATTCACAAGCATAGCTATGCAAGATATTCCCCCCTACCCCCAAGGGTGTTGTTTTTAGTTAGTTGTTTTTTTTTTTTTTTAAGAGATTTACAATGATTCTTTCCCTATAGGTTTTTCTCGAAACATATATATTTTTAATTTCTCACCATCTCAGGGGTAAATAAATATATTAAAATCAGCTATGGGATGTATAGCAGAGTATAACAATGATAAATGATGTTGTGTGTAATTTTTCTACTATTAACATAAAGTAATATAAACTGAAGGACACTAGTCTATTGAGAGACTTAGAAGCTAATGTTCCATATCAGATGCGGCCAATGTCAGGACTGAATACAGATTAGACAGTGTCCTTTTCTCCCCAGGGGAATTAAAGTTTGAGACACCACTCGCTGCCAGTGGTTTTACGGCATTTTGCTGGGGCCGGTGGTGCCTTTCTTGGTCTATTAATTCAGGAGCCGTAAATGACAATGTGAGCAAAATGCTTTTCCAGTGGGATGCATTTCATTTATATGTGCTTGTATCGTCTATACCTTGTCAATCTATTTTGTCACAATAAGTGTTCTTAAATTGTGTAGATTACGTGCACTTCATTATCGTTCCTGGCATTTGTGTCTTATGCAAGGCTATTATGTGAAGTTAGGAAATATTTAAAACTCTGCCTTTCTAAAGAAAAAGGGAGACGGTGCAGAAAAGTTCATCTGGAGTCAGTCTTCGCTCTTGCTCTCTCTTCAACGGAGAGTTCATGGCCAGGGTACACTCTGCAAGAAGAAATGAAAACTCCAGGGTAGATGCTTCCAAAATTAATGTTTTTAAAATGTATGGTGTCCGTCTGGGTTAGCAAACACATGCTCACACATCTGTGATTGCTGGATTTTTAAGAACTTACCGGCATGGAAGATTTTCTTATGAAAATGATTTTCTCACCAGGGATAGAGTCTCAAAGTTGGAGGTATTTTAGTTTGTTTTAAATAGTGTCTTCATCACACGTCATTTTAGAGCTCAAAAGTCCACTCCAGATCTCTCCTTATGGAGTTGATGAGGGCGAGGCTGTCAGAGGCACAGGGACATGCCCACGGTCACGTGGCTTCGGATGGTCCCCCTGAACCTTGAAGGTCATGTTCTCTGGCACTTTGTGTGCTGACCTTTTTGCTATTTTATGCTGCCTGCTCTCTAATATCACTCAAAAACATTCTCTCGAGAAAGTACACAAGGCCGGGCATGGTGGCTCATGCCTCTAATCCCAGCACTTTGGGAGGCCAAGGTGGGCATATCACAAGGTTAGGAGATCGAGACCATCCTGGCCAACATGGTAAAACTCCGTCTCTACGGTAATAAAAAAAAATTAGCCAGGTGTGGTGGTGCGTGCCTGTGTTCGCAGCTACTCGGGAGGCTGATGCCGGTGAATAGCTTGAACCCAGGAGGCAGAGGTTGCAGTTAGCCAAGATCACACCATTGCACTCCAGCCTGGTGACAGTGAGACTCCGTCTCAAAAAGAAAAAAAGAAAGTACAGAAAAGAATAAAGAGGAAATTGGGCATGCTATTGGGGAGAACAAATCTATTTAGATATCTTTGGCTGTGTTGACAGAAGCTGCCCAATTACATCCAATATAAAAATTTTAAATGCATATTAGTCAAAGTTCCAGTTACGTAGCTTTAGAAGAATTTCTCTGTGAATGACTCCTTTGCCCTGAAATGTGTCCTGAATCTTCAGGCACCGGTTGGGAACCTCCCCCGCATCTGGCATCCCAGGTCTGGGGTTCCGATGAACTCTTTTTTCTCTCCTTCCCTGTTAAAATGGGCAGAAGGGAAGAAATGCCTGGGTTTCGCCAAGCACGTTGTTATCCTTCGGGTTGGCTCTGAGATGATATGTTTGTCACGGTTCATAAATTTTATCTTTGCACTAAAAACAGGGTTAGAATATCTTCAATGCAATTACAAAAATGTATTAAAACTGAGGAGAAAAAATATGGTGGTAGATGCGATTTTAATGATTGTATAAATGTTCACTGTTCCGTGGCAAAAAAAAAAAAAAAAAATTTTGGCTTTTCAGCCACAGTATTTCAGAGGAATGCCAGGGCCTGGTTTTCTGGAAATGTGTACCATGTGCTTTTAACACAAAGACAAGTACGTTGTTCTAAAATTCTGCTTGGAACAGAATGACCAGCTGAAGTCCCATGATATCTGCCGGCTATGATAGTGTAGGTGCCTGTCATCACTGGCTGTGAAAATGACCCCAAATAAAACAATATTCCACACGTCTTCCTTCTCCTACAGATTTGGAGGTCTGGGAACTGCGGGTAAGCCTGTGTGGTCAGAAGTAGCCTGCAATGTGAATTACTATGCAGAATCTGTCCCCACTCTGGTAGGATTTGCCGTTCGCTTCCTTTGCTAAATGGCTTGCAACAGCAGCTGATGGCCAAAGGAGAAGCCGAGAACAGCAAAGATTCAACTGCAAACATTTTATGGGGTTCCTGACTTCAGGCCTCTTTTCAGAATGTGGGAATTGTCTAAAATCCCAAATGCATTCTTGGCTAAGGTCGGTGCATCTGGTTCTGTGTCAAGCGTGTCGCAGCCACAGCAAACTCCTCTTGAGATAGCATGTCCTCCCCAGCACTCACTTGACAAAATATGGTCAGTCAGTAGACAGTCTGATAGTTTAGAAACTTTTTGCAAGGCATTCCCCAATATAACCGTGAAGTACCAAGCTTCTGAATGGAAGTTTCATAAAATACAAAAAAAAAAAAGTGAGCATAAGTGTAAACTACCACCCCATATAATAGTTTATTTATTTCATACTACACTTTTCTGGACAGTTTTATTGTCATTCTCTTTCTACCTCTATTTTATTTTGTTTTATTTATTTATTTATTTATTTATTTATTTATTTATTTTGAAGCAGAGTTTCACTCTGGAGTGCAGTGGCGTGATCTCGGCTCACTGCAGCCTCTGCCTTCACCTCCCAGGTTCAAGTGATACTCATCCCAAGTAGTCTCTATCTCATTTTTAAAAAACACTTGCCATTTTTGGGCTGGGTGTGGTGGCTCACGCCCATAATTCCAGCACTTTGGGAGGCCGAGAGAGGTGGATAACCTGAGGTCAGGGATTCAAGACCACCTTGGCCAACATGGTGAAACCCTGTCTCTACTAAAGATACACAAACTAACTGGGTGTAGTGGTGAGTGCCTATAATCGCAGCTACTCAGGAGGCTGAGGCAGGAGTGTCACCTGAACCTGGGAGGTGGAGGTTGCAGTGAGCTGATACCATGTCTGCTCACTGCAACCTCGGTAACAGCTCTAGATCCTGTCTCAAAAACAAATAAACAAACAAACCCCTTCCATTTTAGTTTCCCATGAGGACATTTATCCCCCTAGCATTTGAATGCCACCAAAGTCCTTACTGGGGAAATTTTTGAGCTCTCACCCCACACTAACAATTTCTCTCCTTAACTTTGTTTCTGAATGAAGTTATCCCTAGAGTTTTAAAGTGAGCAGTGAGTTCTGGGTACCTCTTCTGAGCACGTGCACCCCCATCCTGCTATTGTCCCTCTCCTTAGTGTATATAGATTAATGACATTTCACTGTCAGACAAAGGGACATTCCAGTTTTTGCTTAGGAGATGAAAGCTGTGTAAGATGTACAATTTAAACGGAGTATTGCTATTTTATAGATTTTTGAGTCTCAGTTCCCTGATCTAAGATGAACTGATTTAACCTCTTTCAACCTTTTATCAGCAAAATGGGATAAGAACAGAACCTGCCTTGCAGAGAATTAACTGAGATTATGCATGGAAGGGGCCTGCGACGGAGGCTGATGTACTGTGGTGGCTTCTGCCGATGCTGCTGGTTATTATGATTGGCATTATTGTCATTGTGAAAGTGACAAGGAATATGCCTGTGAGCGAATCTCACTCTTAGATCAGATGTGCTTTTGAAATAGACAGATAAATTCAACGCAAAGAGCGAAGATTTTTTGTGTTTTGTTTGCTTGGGTTTTGTTTTTTTGCTTTGTTTTGTTTTGTTTTTGGCTGGTGTTTACTGAATGTGTGCAAGGCCTTCTGTCACAGGCTCTGTGTTAAGATATTTCACGTGTGTTTCATTTGCCCAGCAATGCTGTAGGACACAAAAAGGAACATAAATTGTTAGAGAGTGAGGGTAGGTCTGTGAATGTAATTGAACAGATAAGTTGAACAAAATGAATGCCAAGGAAGCAAGTGTATTTAAATAAATAGGGAGTGTATGTAAATAAATAGTGGTTCATGGAAGGCTTTGGAAATACACTATATTAATCTGGAATGTTATGAAATTTTACTGGCACCTAAATTATTAATAGTTGGAGACAAAGACCAATCATTTTCCCCGAAACTTAGTCAATCGTTTTGTTTTTAAAACCTACTTAGTAAATCTTTGTGAATATAATAAGTGACTAAAGCAACAAATTAACGGTTGAATGGCTGGGCACCGTGGCTCACGCCTGTAATCCCAGCACTTTGGGAGGCCAAGACAGGCACATCACTTGTGGACAGGAGTTCAAGACCAGTGTGGCCAACATGGTGAAACCCTGTCTCTGCTAAAAGTACAAAATTAGCCAGGTTTGGTGGTGGGCACCTGTAATCCTAGCTACTTGGGAGACGGAGGCAGGAGAATTGCTTGAACCCAGGAGGGAGAGGTTGCAGTGAGACAAGATGGTGCCACTGCACTACAGCCTAGGTCACAGAGTAAGACTTCATCTCAAAAAAAGAAATGTAAAGAAAAGAATGAACGAGTGAGTGACAAGAATGATGAGTTGACTTTCATCATCAGGCCTGCCATGGAATTCATTGTGCCTTGCACTGTGGCTCGTAGGTACAAGAGCATCTAGTAGACGCTCTATTTTTTTTTTTAATGTCTTGGAATCAATCGTGATTTAATATCAATTGTATAAAAATCAGTCTTGCAGAATCCAACAGTTCTGATTCATTCCACTCACGGGACAAATCAGTCCTTAATACAAACACCACAGGTTCTTCCTTAGATAAACAGGTGTGGCTATGAAGAAGTAAGACATCTCTTCCTCCTCTCCAAACCTCCTCTTGCTCATACGTGTTATTGTAGTGGCTTTGCAGAGCATTTCTTTGTCCAGAAAGTCTAATGTCAAATTGATCTTCCATCTCAAGTGTAGGATTGATTTCTCTAGCTCATGCAGAATTCTGTTTTATATGGAGATTTTACATTTGTGCAGAAAAGTGTTATGTGGATATAAAAGGGATTCTTGTTTTTCTTTTTTGAGACAGGGTCTCCCTCTGTTGCCCAGGCTAAAGTGCAATGGTGCGATCACAGCTTCCTGAAGCACTGTCCTTGTAGACTCCATCAATCCACCTGCCTCAGCCTCCCAAGTAGCTTAGGACCACAGGCGTGTGCCACCATTACCTGGGCATTTTATAATTTGAAGTTTTATTTTTGTAGAGGTGAGGTCTCCCTATGTTGCCCACGTTGGTTTCAAATTCCTAGGCTCAAACAATCTTCCCACACTGGCCTTCCAAAGTGCAGAGTTGATAGGCATGAACCACCACGTCCTGCCTAAAGGGCATTCTTGGAAGTGAAACCACAGAGGATCTATCTCTTGGAAGTGGTGTGGTGGAGGAATTTTAAAAGAATTGAGCAAATAAAGTAGTCAGAACTCAAACATTGAATACTGCTTCATTTTGCCCAAATCACCATCACCAGACAGACAGGTATGTGTATTTGACGGGGCAGGTGGGCAGTGGCACTTCATGATCTTGGAGGAAGGAAGGTGCTCGTCCTTCTTCGCTGGTTGATGATGAGATGGAAAGATAGAAACCACCACATCACTTTGAGATGGAAGCCCTTCTTTCCTTCAGATGACTTCCCTCTCCTTCATTCCCAACCAGGTATGACCCGCCACCGTGGAGGTTGTGGCAGATAGGTCAGACAGCACATGCCCTGTCACTGTCACCACTTTTTAATAAGGGCTGGGGCTCCTCTGAAGAGCCCAGGAACTGCAGTCACTCCTCTGTGCCTTCCCCGGAACACAATGCACCCTCGCTAATAAATTCTGAGGGCTGACACTGCCTGAGCCGGCTGGTCTTTGCCCTCAATTTCATTGAGATGGGCCATTGAAAACTCATTACAAGCTGTTTAGACTCTGACTTTGACTTTTGCTCGGCAGCGAACAAAATTAACAGCTCTTGGAGGTAGCAAAAAAGGCACTCAGCCAAATTAAAAAAAAAAAAAAAGAAAGAATTGAAATGATGAGAAAAGACTTTTAATATTAACTCCATTAGTCATGCAAACAAGCGCACATCTGAAGTGCATATGTTCTGCGTGTGGCTCTCATTTGGAACCTGGTGTGAACCGTGGTTTCTCCCACTGGAGGGAAATTCATACCCAGGTCTTACACGCAGCTCAAAATTTTTTACATGTCAAGCAATGAGCCTTTGAGTGTAGCAGAATTGCTTCATAAATTTAACTATCACTTTAGAATTTCTGTTTTTTTTCTAATTTAGTGCCTGATAGTTTTTTATGTGATAATTTTAAAATGCTGTTTATAGCAAAAGTTACCTTGATAGTACAGGTGTGCAGAGAAAATTCACAGCCATCAATAAAAAGAAAAAAAATCCTGTTTATACCTTAGGCAGTTTGTGATCCTCAGGATGTAACCGTGGCAGTATTACAGGTTTTTAAAACATCCCAATTAATCTAAATTTCTTCCAAAATAACAGTTCCTGAAAGATTTAAATATTGCTGCCAATATCTAAGGATGGTTTCCATTGATATTTGGGAAGTTTCCATTTACATTTGGGAAGCTTTGCATGAGCAAAATGCCCCTTTCTCCTGATATGTGCAACCGATTTTAAAAATAAAAGTACTTTTGTATATGTGGTCATGTACATGAAATTAAGGATATCATTGCCAGAATATCGGAATTTAAGAACTAGATTGTGAAATGTTTAAGGTAGGCGAAGAATGTTGAACCAGGAAAGTAAATGCGTATTTGAGGGAGACCTTATTAGTTCACCAGTCCCTCTGGGGAATCAAACACAAAACTGCATAGATTTGAGCCATCTTGAAGGTGGATTCAAAAGCGTGAGATCCACGTTGGTATTTTAGGTTATTCAGTGTTAAGACTTAAGCAGCTTCTCATTTGGGTGAAACATGACAGTGTCAAAAATAAGTCAGTGTCACTCTTTGTCAACCTCCTTTAACTCTTTGTATGGCTGTATCTCCATAGATATCCAACTTTTTTTTTTTTTAATTCCTCTCCAAACTGTCAAGGATAGTGCCAAGATCTGTGACTATAGAAAGATTAAGACATTTTTTTTTCTGCCTTGTTGGGTCTTCTTTCTAGTATGCCAGGAACATTTTTTTCATATTCTGAACATTGTGGAATAACACCCATTACCACCCTATACCCTCAAGAGACAGAAGTTGAGTATCCTCTCAAGACAAGAAATCTTTCAAAGCCAAACTAATTTGTTAGTCCAAAGCCAGATTTGAGGCTCTAGATAGATCTTAGCAGTCAAAGCAATAAATATATATTCCCATAAATCTAAACTTTGTGGTGTATTCATTAGGCTCTCTGTGTTCTTTTCCTTCACATGTTTCACTTAATTCCCTGATATAGTAAGCCTTCCAAATTCTTGGTGTTTTTCTACAACCAAGACCTTGATCACTTTCCTCTTAGGATATCTTTCATGAGAACCCATCTTCAGGCCATTTGGATATCATTGATGAGGGAATTGAAGCGCTTCCCTATTCTGTAAAGTTTCATTAACGTTTGACTATGTTCCAGTAATTATTGTTGCATAACAAGCCACCCCTAAATTTAGTGGTTTAAAACAATATCATTTTTTTTTCAGGGATCTGTAGTTTCAGTGGGGCTCTCAGGAACAGCTTGTCTCTGTTCCAGTCAGCATTAGCTGAAGCATCTTGAAAGCCAGGGTCTGAGATCACCTGAAGATTGTTCACTCATGGGTCTGAGGGTTGATGCTGACTGGTGGCTGGTACCTTTGCTGGAAGAGCTATTTGCTGGAACAGCTACACATTGTCTTCATGTACCCTGAGCTTCCTCACAATATGGCGGCTGGGTTCCAAGGGTGACCATCCCAAGAGAGACAACCAAGTGGATGCTGCATTGCCTTTTATGACCTCTCATAGAAGTTACATAGCCCTGGTTTTCCTGCATTCTATTTTTGTAGGCTGTCAGAAAGACCCACCCCAACCAGGTTTATAGGAAGAGGAGACAGACCCCACCTCTTCTGGAAGAGAATGTGGAAATATTGCCATGGCCACTTTTGAAAGATACAGTCTGCCACATAAGTGAGCAATTCATATCCTGCGGTGGGGTACTGGGAAAAGAAGTGGTATTTTGGAGGGGGTCAGGCAACTTGGTTTTGAATCCTACTTCTGCTCTTTACTAGCCACATGACTGGGTCTTAGCATGCTCATCTGTGAAACAGGGGATGCTAATGCTGACCCCACATTTGTGCTGAGCATTATGCAAAATAAATATGTAATATGTGTAAGTGTCCACCAAGTGCCTGATGCAGACTGTGTGCTCAGTAAGTCTTTGGTGAATCAGTTTATTGAATAGGGATCTGTATATTATGGCCATTATTTAGGTTTATTGTATCCTCATCTATGTCACTGAGTACAACCTTGCTGTTTTTCATGAATTTTCCACTGAGACACAACATGCCACTGACCAATGAAGGTCAGGGAGGAAACAGATTAACAGCATCTCATACCACAATGTCAAAATACTTAAAAGTGTTTACAGAGCTCGGTGACACCCAGTGAATTTAAAACAAGAGGACCGGAGCAGAAGTAAAACTATTCATGTTCTTCTGAGCTTGAACACGGGCCTTGATGTTTTATGATTGTTTTAAGGTCCATTAATCGTTGAATCATGAGGCCATGTAAAAAAAATGACAGCTTTAACATCCAGGGCCTGGGTTTATTTTAAATGTTTTTGCTTCTACATGGATTCTACGTGGCAGTGACTAAAACCTGATTCAAATGTGGCAAAAGCAGAGTGCCATGGGATGAAGCCACTCAGTTTCATCTAGGAGCATTTTATGGCTTCTGGAAAGAAATATTCCCTTAGATTGAAAGGCGCCAGCCTTTACTGGGCATCTGCTGATTCTCAGAAAGAGGAAATAACTTACTGTTAGATGATTGGGGCTTCTTCAAACTGGCCTGACCAAACTTTAGAGCTGTGTCTTTGTCTATTATGGTAGCCACGAGCCACATGTGGCTATTTAAAGCTAAATGAATTAAAGTTATATAAAGTTTGTAAAAATCACTTCTTCAGTTTCATGAACTAGCCCCATTTCAAGTTTCATTGACTAACTCCATTTCAAGTGCTCAGTAGCTACACGTAGTTAACACATTAGACAGCACAGATCCAGAATATTTTCATTGCATTGGACAGTTTAACTGCTTTAGAGACTGGGTCCCCTTTTCCTTTTTCCATGTTCACTCCAGAAGTGAAAGTCAACCAGCTCAAATGTCCCATTTTTCCCCACAGACCTTTGTGCTTAGAGTCATCCCCTTCCCTATTTGGAGAATCTTCTAAGGCCTAGGCCCAAGCGACCGGGACTTTCTGTAGTAATTCCCCCTCCTCAATTTTTATCATCCATGGTATTCAGCCTCAAGATGATGTCCTTTTTCAACCCCCCTAAATATCCTCCTCCTCTGATACCCATAGGGACCCTGAACCTCTAGTCCTCAAGAGCAATCATTCACCCCTCTGGACTATGGATCCCTTTACAATCCAGGAGCAACTACTACATGGCTTCTTCAAACCTGTATATGCTCCAAGTATTGTATTCCAGATAGGATACATAATAGGTCTTACATGTAGGTGCAAATCATTTTCAAATATGAGTAAATGCTATTGGGATGTGTAAAACTGAAATCCATTTTAAGGTGTTACTGAATCCGTAGTAACATGATCATTATGTATTTACTACTCGATCATTACTAAAAATGTGGACCTTTGTGAATTTCCGACGTCATAGAAGGAAGGGTGTTCTCAATTAGAAAAGTCAGTAGCTGACACTCTGGGAAGCAGAGTTCTCTCTGTCAATGCTTCCTTGGTTTAAATATAAACTCCAGAAGAAAAACGTGCCATCATCTTTAGTTTCCTGCGTTAGCTAAGCATTTATCCCACGTAATCCTCACACTAGATTGAGTGGTTCCATGTTAATGTCCTACGTCAAAGATGAGTAAATTGAGATGTGAAGGTTCTGATTTGCCGAGTGTCCTGATGTGTGATCTTGACCACTAGCCTAAACTGCTATTTTATGTCCACCCATCAACCTCCACGGCTGCCCCTCATTTGAACACACATAATAGAGTTGTGTGGCTTGGTGGAGCCATCTAAATTCCGTTAGGCCATTAGCCAGTGCTGCTATTAGGGGCAAAATGTCATGCACTTGATCTAAATATACTTAGGAGAATTCTCAGGACCTGATGAATTATTATTGGGAGTTTTATGACCTTATAGGTGGCAGGCTTCCTACCAACTGCAGCTAATGAGCTATGGGCCCCGAGAAGCACTGAGGACACACGGTGTTCTGTACACAGGGAGGGCTGTTTCTCTCTGTTCTCCCCTGCACCCTTCTCAGATGCAAGCTCAAGTCACATGGGAACATGTGCAAATGCTTCTTCTGGATGGTTTCCTGTAGAGCATGTGTCCTGTTACTTGAAATGGATGCCTGAGCAGAATGTTTTCAGAAGTTAGATTTTTTTTTAAGGGAGGAAACAAACCAAATCAAAGCCAACAGAGATCTAAAAAAATCCAGCGTGGTATTCTAGGAAGAAAAAAAAAACAGTGTTTGACCGAAAACTTTTTATTGTATTTGATATGTTCTGCTTCTCTAGTGTGTATGAATGAGATGAAATCTTTCTTTTTTTTTTTTTGAGACGGACTCTCGCCCTGTTACCCAGGCTGGAGTGCATGGCCCAATCTCGGCTCACTGCAGCCTCTGCCTCCTGGCTTCAAGTGATTCTCCTGCCTCAGCCTCCCAAGTAGCTGGGATTACTGTCACCCACCACCACGCCCAGCTTATTTTTGTATTTTTAGTAGAGACGGGGTTTTGGAAATCACTTCTTAAATTTCAAGTTAATAATTATACTTGAAGCCCATCCCTCCATCCTAATGACTCTGCCAGCCCCTGGCAGTATTCCTTCCTTTCCAACTTCCACTTGCCCCACATAGGTAGAAGTTAGCCCTTATTTTTGGTGTCATCTCTTCTTTCCCTCCTCCCCTCAGTTTTTTAGAAACTCCAGAAATTTATCCCAGTACATAGGGGCCATCCCTGTTTCCAATTGCCTTCTAGAAAGAGGACTGGGAGTGTGAATCAGGCCACGTGGGCTTCATTTGCCCCTGCAGGTGTCATGACAATTTCTTAGAGCTTAGCTGAGAAAGGAAGAAGGAAGGGAAGGATAGCGTCGTATTCAGCATGTGAGCTCCTAGAAGTTATTGGGTCACTGTTTCCAACGGAGGACCACCTTATATGGTAGATCAGTGGCATGTGCATTGGAGCTTTCCCTTCTTCCATGGGTCAGCATTCCACACTCACCTTCTCAAGGTGAAGTCTCCTTTGGGGGACCCTTGGTGTCCTATTCATCTAACAGATCCCACAGCACTAAGTAGAAACACTAAGAACACGGGGCCAGGTGCCTTGGTTCATGCCTGGAATCCCAGCACTTTGGGAGGCAAAGGCGGGCGGATCACAAGGTCAGGAGATTGAGACCGTCCTTGCTAACATGGCGATACCCCGACTTTACTGAAAATACAAAAATAAAATAAAATAAAATAAAATAGCCAGGCATGGTGATGCGCGTCTGTAGGCCCAGCTGCTCAGGAGGCTGAGGCAGAAAAATTGCTTGAACCCGGGAGGCAGAGGTTACAGTGAGCCAAGATCGTACCACTGCACTCCAGCCTGGGCAACAGAGCGAGACTGCATCTCAAAAAAAAAGAAAGGAAGAAATACTAAGAACATGGATTCATTAACGGAAAAGTGTGAAGTTTCAATTCTTCTGCTTCCTGGTAATCCCTCAGCCCTTTATGGAAATTTCCAGACCTAAACCAGTGAATTAAGAGTAGGGGGAAGAGGAATCCTCATACAGTTTTATTAGATGGTCCTTTAATTCTCTTCTTCAGAGTGATGGGTACCCATTGCCTGTACATTTTCAAAATGACGCTTCAAATCTCCACAGATTTCTATTGGAACATGCCGTCTTCTCAGCTGATTTGCAGTTTCCATCTGGATCTGTTAAGTGGCAGCTTACCCACGAACTGTCAGATTCTGTGCAATCACCTACCCTGCCTCCTTTGATCACCAGTATATTTACGTGGACACATGCAGTCACAGTTGTTTTTAACATTTGAGAATGACACCATATTGGTAGTTCATATAAACTATGAAATATTATGTGTCAATTTAGAAAACATCCCTAGGAGGTATTACGGGAACCCCCTGTAGCACTTGAGACTGCCAGAGCCATATTTGCTGTTAACAAATTAATTAATAATCAACAACTGATCAACGCATTTTTCCCTGCTACCATGATTGCCTTGACAACTTCTGCAGCACCGGAGAATTTTACCTTCCACTCTTTCCTCTGAGTGACTCTTGCCTGCTGAACAGGACGTTTGGTTCTAACTGTTAAGCCTCCCTAATCCTGATTGAAGCGGGCCACAGTATCAAGTGTGGAAGAAGGTGGAAATGTAAACTAGATTTGCTCGCCTCTGTAGGAATAACTCTATTAAGACTTTCTTTTTGGAGACAAATCATCTTATGCAGGGGGGAAAAAAGACTCCATGAGAAAGACAGATGACAGCACGAGATCCAAAAAGACAAGTGCTCAGTCATTTTGTCATAATGCCAGAAGAGACAGTAATGGTGTGTGGACTGTGCATTCAGACACTTAGGAAATATCGCAGGCAGAGCTGGGGCTTCACGGCCAGAAGGATGTGTGGTGAACTGAGGACGCATCAAAGTCTTCTCTGGTTTTCAGGAACTCACACCGTATTTCAGAGGTTTATAAAGGGAAGGGACAGGAAAGCAGTGTGTCAGTAAGACGACTTCTCCTGCCTTCTGAATTTTAGAGGAATGCGTATGAACAACTGATTACAAAGTCTGAAGGGAGTTCGGTAATTCAGCATCTGGAAAAATGTCAGTGTTTTGTGACGTTCTTAGTTGTGATCTACCTTACGTTGTATAGACATGGACACTTACATACATACACAGGTATATTATTCTGCAGTTGCTGATTAATTGATGATCCTTCATCCTCTCTGTGATTCATAGGCTCTCTGGGTTGGATAAATCACTTTTGGGAATTATATCTACTAGTACATTCATGTCACTAGAATTCCATTTAGAAGCTGTCATTGTGTATATTCATTGTATGCATTCGCTTTCTTCATCTCTGTCATCCTCTCCCTCTTCCCCTCTTTGTTTGTTTCCTTTCCCTTTCCTGTATCCTCTCCTCTCCCCCCTCTCTCCATCTTTCCTTTCTTTTTTCTTTTGCTTTTGCTTTTTCCTCCTTTCATTCCCTTCCCTCCTTCCCTCCCTCCCTTCCCTCCTTCCCTCCTTCCCTCTTTCCTTCCTTCCTTCTCTCTGTCTCTCTCTCTCTTCTTTCAAATCAGGAAAGCTTCAAATCACTTTGAGAAGTTATAAATACTACTTGTTAATTTCAGGGTTCTATATTTCATTTCTCAGTATATTTCACTACACCCCCCCAACCTTTTGTTTCTTTCTTTTTTCTTTCTTCCTTTGTTTTTTCCCTTTCAAATCAGTAAAGCTTCAGATTACTGTGGGGAATGCTAGATATCACTAATTAGTTTCAGGGCTGTTCAGATTGTCTTTCAAGTTGTGTTATAAAATAGGGTCCCATCAGGAAACAGGGGCACATTCTAATTAGGATGCTTTAAGGATGCCATTTATCTAGGTGGGAAGTGGGTGAAGGGGGAACTGCATGAAAAGTATGGTACCCCAGGGAAGTAACAGTAGGGGTGTTGCCCTCTTTTGGCTAAGAGCAAGGAGAGAAAAGAATAGTTAGTTACTGGATCCCACAAGGATGGAACTGGAAGGACAGGATGTCATCGGGATGGCCGTACTGTGACCTTTGGTCAAGGGAGACAGCCATCTTCATGCAAGCCCTTTGGGAAGGCACCAGCGTAATAAACTTCCCTCCCTTGGGTTTCTTGTCGTTGTCTCCTATGGGCCTAACCCAGCCGGTAGCCCAGGGCCAAGAGAGTTCATTGATGAAGTCCATTCAGGTCGGACCCCTGGAAGGGTTTGGACAGGATATTGAGCACCAACTCTTTTCCAGGGATATTGGCCTTTAGATGGAATCCCATGTAGCAAATCTTTTTCTCCAGCTCCTATCCTAACACAGACAATGAAGTTTGGAAGAGGAAGGATGGTATTATAAAAAAATATGTGGACATACCCCAGGAACATGAGTGCAAAGAAAGAAATCTCGCCATCTTGTTTGAATGAGGAAACCTAAGACTGGAGGGGGATGGGCACTCTGGGCCTACGTGCCTTCTGCCCCCTTTCAAGGGAGTGCCAGTGAATTTTATTTAGATTGCCTTCAGGTGTCTCTGAGACTTCTACGAATTTTCAGATATCCTAAGAGTGACACATATCTGCTTCTACCAGTTTTTCTTGGTTTTACAGTTACCTATCCTCCAGTTAAACCATAAACCTCTTGCTCATTTTTTATGGTCTCTGTAGAGCCTTCTAGTATACTTAATAAATGTCGACTGTCATCAGGGAAACTATGCCATGCATAGTTGTATTAAATATCTAAACACTTAAACAGTTTCCAGATTCCACAGAAACTAATGTTTAGATCCTTCAGCTTGGTACATGAAGCTTCTGCTCTGGAACCTCACCTCCTTGCCTCCCCCATCCTCCCACCAACTCACATATGGATCTGCAGTTGAGCCAAACTCATTATGGGTATCTAATATATGCATCCTGTTCATTCCTCCCCGCCATGCCTTGCTCAGGCAGTTCCCTCTGCCCGGATTCCTCTTCCCAGTGATGCTCACTGGTTGATCTGCCTCTGTGCAGCGGTGACAGTCAGATTGTTAATAGTTGGACTGGTGGGCACTAGCTGAGTTGGAGTGGTTGATGACTCAGCCAGTCAGAAAAGCCATATACACCTAACACAGCCAATCAGAAAAGCCATATACACCTAACACATGTCCTGCAGTCTTAGTGTTATCGAGTGGGGTTGAATCAGGCCAGCTCACGTTGAATCTTGGTTCTGCCCTTGCTGAGTGTAAGCTTTAGTGTCTTGGTCAGCACAGGCTGCCGTAACAAAATACCATAGACTGGGTGGCTTAAACAACAGACTTTATTTCTCACCATTGTGGAGGCTGGGAATCCAAGATCAGGGGGACAGCTGCTTTGATTCCTGGTGAGGGCTCTTTTCCTGGCTTGTAAATGGCCACCTTCTTGCTGTGTCCTCATGGTGGAGCAAGAGAGAACCCTTTTCCCTCATCATCTTTGTTTTTTTATTTTTTATTTTTTTTTGAGATGGAGTCTCACTCTTTTGCCCAGGCTGGAGTGCAGTGGCATGATCTCTGCTCACTATAATCTCCACCTTCCAGGTTCAAGCTGTTCTCCTGCCCCAGCCTCCCAAGTAGCTGGAATTACAGGCATAAGCCACCACGCCTGTCTAATTACTGTATTTTTGGTAGAGATGGGTTTTTACCATGTTGGCCAGGCTGGTCTCAAACTCCCGATGTCAGACTGACACCAATTTAACGTGGCAGGTCTTATGTTCTTGTGTCATATCAAACAACTTCTTGAAAATATTTATTAAAAAACAAATCTTGCCAGGCCTGTAATCCCAGCACTTTGGGAGGCTGAGGTGGGTGGATCACCGGAGGTCTGGAGTTTGAGACAAGATTGGCCAACATGGCGAAACCCTATCTCTACTAAAAATACAAAAATTAGCTGGGAGTGGTGACACGCACCTATAATACCAGCTTCTAGGAAGGCTGAGGCACAAGAATCACTTGAACCCAGGAGGCAGAGGTTGCAGTGAGCCAAGATTGCACCACTGCACTGCAGCCTGGGTGACAGAGTGAGACTCTGTCTCAAAAAAAAAAAAAAAAAAAAAAAAAAATCCAAAAGCCCTGACTAATTAAATTTTAATAGAAAACAAGACGGGGAAATACTCTCATTTCACATCTTCTTAAACACATCTATTTTTAAAAGAGATTTTGACACATTGTCGAGTTTGTCTTGAAATGGAAAAATAAAATCAAATATAAGAATTTTCTTACGAATCTTTGGGGAAACTCAATGAGGGAATCTACCCTAATAGGTAAACCTATGTAATTTCTTATTTTTGTCTAGTTATAGGAAAATACTGAGATACTTGTGAGGTGTTTTTTTCCCCCAACTTGCATACACATTCTGTTCTATAATTAGTTGATAGATTTTTAGGAAAAAAAAATATTCAGCATCTCAAATGTACCTTTAATATTGCTTCTGATTTTTGTTGTTTTGCTGTCATAGAGTTATCTACCTCAAAGAGATGTTTTAGGTCCGAAGTATTTTTCATTTGATTTTTTTACACTTAATTTCCTTTTTTCCCCTCCTAAGCTATAAATATGCAGCCTTTTTAAAAAAAAAAAAACAAAAAAAACACCCAGACATTTAAGTACAACAATCCTGCCTTTCTTAATACCTTTCAAGTGTTAGATTAATAACATTTTTGTAAGGTGGTGACCAGATGGAGTATAATACTTGAGCTGAGTTTTGCTAGAGTCCAAGATAATCTATTCTAATTTCTGGGGACACACATTTTGTCTAGGTTAGAGGGAGATATAATAATGCCCATCTGATTCTGTGGGGCTCTGGATGTGATGTATGTGTGTGTGGGTAAGAATGTGTGTGTGTGTGCACGTGTGAGCTACTGTGCGCACGTTCATCAAGTACCCACTGTGACTCCAAGGTCTCATCATCGGCAACAAAAGGCCTCCTTTGAGATCAATCACATTCATTCGATGTTTGTTTTCTACTCCCTAATACTCGTTGCTTTCTTTTTGTCACCGTTAATTTTGTTTGTCATATGTCAGACCGGGATGAGTGAGGCACATTCAGATTCGGCTTATTTTATTTTTTTTCTCCCTTCCTTAGTCACCACCTTTGCTAATTTCAGGCGGTCAGCACATTTAGCAAGCGTGTAGCTGCTTGCCTGAGCAAGCCATTAATCTATATTAGAAAATATAGAGGCCCCAGTGCTAACCTTCTTGTAGCTTGTCTCCCCACCCCCAATTCTGTAGGTTTTATTATGTCTCCCCTGGTTTAAGGCACCTGCTGTTTCTTTTAGGAGTTTTCTTTCTTTTCTTGCCTCAATATCTGCACTTAATAATCCTGCCCAGGCACATGGGCTGTGGCTCAAGTTTTCAGGACAGTGTGTCATCACAGGACAGGACGGAGCCCAGATCCTCCCCCTGCCGGCAAGTGGAGTCAGTTACTGGGAAGCCATTCTAATTCTTTCTCCTAGAGAATTTTGACAAAAATGCGCCTCCATCTTAGGTCGACAATTTTTCATCTTTCTGGAATTCTTATTTCCGCTGCCCCTCTTCTTTTTATCCTCCTGGTGTAGTCTCTCTTTTTCCCTAAAAAACTGGAAAGAAAAATGCACTTTTCTATGTTAATTCAAAGTATATTAAAAAAAAATACTATATGTTAAAGAATATTACATGTCTGTAATCCTTACATCCCTACACACCACTGTGTAATAAAACTACCAAGAAGCCTCTTTTGAAAAAAACATGAAGTGAAGCTCTACTTTAGAATGTTGGCTTTTCATATACGTATAAAACAAAAGAAGTTGTCATAATGGCTTAGATACAAGCAGCTGTGTTCTTTTCCAATGTATAACAATTTCAAGGTGTATCCTCTGTGGATTACATAGGTGTTTCCTGTGGAATCATGCACTTTAGACTTGCGAGAAACCAGGGTGGCATCCAGGGTTGACGTTTTCCAATCAGGTCTTTTGGGGAAGAACTTCTGCCTTCAAATAACACCTAATGTCACATGGCAATAGAGAAGACATTACAGCCAAGGCCTTCTGATTGAAGTTGGGGAGCTGTGGGCAGTGTCCCTACTAGACCTCTCCTTTGCCCTTGCAAAAGCACCCTTGGGCTCTCTCGAGTGCAGTCTGTGCACCAGCTACATTTGTCGTCTCCAGGTCTTTCCACCTGCCCTGGGAAGCTGGCCACAGTCGGCTCTCTGCCCTTTCTTCTTCTGGTTGATTTAGCAGTTTAATTTTCAGGCTTGTTTCTGCAGGGTGTCAGTTGACCACCTTTCTCTGTAGAAGGTTTCATCCAGGCTGGACGCGGTGGCTCACGCCTATAATCCCAGCACTTTGGGAGGCTGAGGCTGGCAGATCATCTGAGATCAGGAGTTCGAAACCAGCCTGGCCAATGTGAAACCTCATGTCTACTAAAAATACAAAAACTAGCCAGGCATGGTGGCACATGCCTGCAATCCCAGCTACCTGGGAGGCTGACACAGGAGAATTGCTTGAACCCAGGAGATGGAGGTTGCAGTGAGCGGAGATTGTGCCACTGCACTCCAGCCTGGTAGACAGAGCGAGACTCTTTTTCAAAAAAAAAAAAGGTTTTGTCCATTTGTCTGGCAAAGGCAGGAGCTGTTCCTGCTGTTGCTAACTCCAGTACATTGCATGAAACCTTGTCCTTCCCTTAAACCCTGCACCAACCTTTGCAAACAAGTGCCTTTACTAAACACTTCTTACGTTACCCGTTTTGAGTGTGCTGTCTGCCTCTTGACAGGACCCTGACCCAGAGTTTGAAATCTCAGACCATGACTACCTCCTAGCCCAATGCATAAGATTTCTTCCAAAATACACATTTATGGAGGCAGAGGGAGTCTCTGGAAGGAAACTTCAGCTGTGCTACGGCTCCGTTTGCTTCCCCTGGGTTTTAATCCTTCCTTCCCTTCCTGTTCTTTTAGAGAAATCTGAAAAGGTGCAGAAGAAGCTTTAGAAGTGCAATGTATCTGTCTGAGGCCAAGGGCAGTTGCAAGCAGACCTCTCTGCCAGTGTTTCAATGACCGTTTTCTTGCTGTGTGGCTGCCTACGAGTCCATGCTCACATCTGACTCTGTCTGCCCAAATGTAACCTTGAGAATGACTTCCAGGATATCTCCCGGGCTCGGAGGTTCTCTCCCCAACCAATTCACTGGCCCTGCTCTTTCTAGATGTTTCCAAGTCCCCTGGGTGACCTTGTGTGTCCTTCCTGGGCTATTGCTCAATCATCCTAGAACTGTCAGGCCAAGTGGTTGCAGCCAGAACATGGCAGGAATATCCATGCTTCCTTTCGGCTTTTTCGGCATGGAATCCCCTTAATGTGAATAAGTACTCCCCAGAATGAAGGCAGAATCCAGTATCTGTTGTTTTAACTAAATTGTTGACTTGACCCACTCTGATAAACCCTCTGGTATAGAATTGATGTAAAATTTCGGACACTGGATAGAACCAGAAAGCAAGAGAAAGAGGGCACCCTTTTCTTCTATAGGATTCGAGTTCCCAAAGAAGTAAAACTCTGTGAACGTTCTCTTCATTTTTTCCTGATATATCGAGGACTCCAGATGTAAGCTCATTGATAGTCTTGGTGTGTTCTTCAGTATTTGTGCTTTTAATAGATATTGCAAGTGTGTTTAATGTGAAAATAGAAACGAAGGGATTTTAGAAGAGCTTACTCAAAATCCTGCCAATTACTGAAATCTACCAGACAAGAAGGAGCCACTTTTTTTTTTTTTTTTTTTTTTTTTTGATACGAGGAGGGGAAATGTTTCCACAAAAGCCTGGCCCTTTGTCTTTAAAAATTTTCATCTCTTGGGTACTGAGTTGTAATGGTAAATACAGATGTAGCTGTGTCACATTAAAAGCATGACCAAATTGTAGTACAGTGTTCAGGACACTTTTATGCCACTTTAAAATGTAGAGTTTCATCTAAAAATGAGCAGTTGCTGTGAAGAAACTGGGGTTCGTTCTGATTTTGTGGCTCAATTTTTTTTTTCTTGAGAAGATAATCTTTAAGTCAAAAGTCATGAAATGCCAAGTACTCATCTGTGTAATCTATTTCAGCTTCCAAAATTTTTCATCACCTGGTTACAAACATCTGAAGGCAAGAAATAGCCAAGATTCCATTGCAAGTCTCGGAGTAAGTTATTATTAGACAGAAACAAACAAGTAAATACCTTGGACCTGAGCTGTTGCCCAAACCAGTCCCAACTTGGCTTGGGGTCTGACCAACTGTTTTTGATCCCACAATCTGAAGTACATTTGTGGAAATAACAAAGGTCAAACCTCCGTAACCCTCTATAGCCCCTGGTGGAGCCAAGGAATGAAAAGTTGCTTAAACATTTTCCTGTTGCCAGTTTTTCTTAAATATTAGCTCTGTTCTTCCTCTTTTTTTTTCCCCTTCAACCCTGACTCTGATTCGCAAAGAATGGGGACGCTTAGCCAACTGCAATTTCAAAGTATTGCTTCTTAAGCCCAAGCCAAGTGTGTAGACTTGATAGAATTCTGATTAATGCATCTTATTACATTCATTTTAGAAGGAACCCGAAGGCACTGCTCCTATTCCTGGTGCAGGCCAGCCTGCCAGAAGCATTTGTCTACTTAAAGAGCTAATATCTTCAGCTACCAACAACCATAAAACTGAAAAATCTATCAGAAGAGTTGGCTTCTCTAGATGTGCATAAGGCACGCTACAAAATAGATGTAGAGCTTGGCTGAACTCTGCTTCAGATTTGCCAATCAAAATTCACGAACCCACGCCAAGTTGGCCACAAAAGCTCTTGCTTTGAGCCAGCACTCATTATGTCAACAAGTAGTTCAAGTTTAGCCCATGTTAAGTCCTGCACTCCTGGGTATCAGGGATGAGTCTCTGTGTGTAGGCAAATGGGCCCTGTCTTCTCTTGGCTTCCTGCTATAATTCCCAGGACCTCTTTGGTTCTGAGCCCTTTCTCTTCCCCTGGGGTGTGCCTCTTCACCCTCTGTCTTGGACAGAAAGAGTTTCAAGGCAGTCCAATCACCCCAGTGAAAAGTTTTCTGATGAGGTCAAACCTTGTTATTGCCATAGGCCATTTTCTTTAGAAATGAGAAACCATCTCATTGGGCTTTCCAGGAAGTAGATTCTGAGTGCAAGTTTCTTGTGGAGACCGTTTCTTAGGGTGTGCCTTGGAATTAACACCTGTGGAAGGGAGGGGAATGAAGATGGAGTGGGCAGAAGGAGCAACTGAGCTGAGATGCAGTCTAGCAAGGGTTTCAGTCAACCTCACAGAGTTAAAAGGGCCCATCAGAGCTATTCCCTATTGGGCTAATGTGGCCCCGCTTTTATAAACCTGCCTTGACTTGTGATTGGTTGGGCTGCACCAGGAAGGATGTGCCCTTGCAGAAGGTAGCTCTCTACTTTCAGGTACTCCCTGGAAGGGTTGATGGCTGAAGGCTACGGTTTACTTCGGAAGGAAGACCTGGGCTACACATCAGAAACAATCTACTTTCCAGCAGGTACATGTTCCAGTTCGTGCCCCAGCCCTATCTCACCATCACCCTCTCCAGCACACACAGCCTTTCTCTGAGGATTAGAGTCGGTTGAGCTGTTCCTACAGTCTTTGTCGACTGAGGCCTTGAAGTACAATAGAATGCCCTAGGACAAGAAAGGCCCAGTTTTGAGGCTGGGTACAGTGGCTCATGCCTGTAATCCCAGCACTTTGGGACATCAAGGCAAGAGGATCTCTTGAAGCCAGGAGTTTGAGATCAGTCTGGTCAGCAAAGTGAGACCCAATCTCTACAGAAAGTTTAAAAATTAGCTAGGCATGGTAGTACATGCCTGTAGTCCTAGCTACTCAGGAGACTAAGGCGGGAGGATTGCTTGAGTCTGGTAGGTCGAGGCTGCAGGGAACTAAGATGCCACTAAGAGTCTAGCCTGGCAGTTTTGAGTGCTGCCTCCACCATGTAAACTAGCTTGCCAGTCAAGTCATTAACTATTTGGCGCCTTAGTTTCGTCTTTCCTGAAATGGAGCCAATATACATAATTCCAAAGGTTGCTTTTAAGTGTAAGTGAGAATACTGGCAGAAACTCATTAACGTTGAGAGAGGGAGTATAAGTGGAGGTTAAGTGTATGGCTTAAGAGCAGAGTCTGGAAACCTGGACTTGCATCCTGATTTCTGAGTTGAATGTTCCAGGGTAAGTCACTTAGTCTCACTAATCTTCATTGTGCTTAGCTCTAGAATAGAGGGTTGTCGAGAAAGTTAAAGGGAAATGATAATGGTGAAGCACTGAGCACAGGGGTAGGCCTGTAGTACTCAGGTGTCCGTCCCACAGCAAAGTGTTCACTCTCCTGCATTCTTTCCCAGTCAGTTGGCCACAGCTGTTCAGTTCACTTCTGGATGTTCTCAGCCCCATGAGGTTCCCAAGTGAAATGAGCCCACCTCAGCAGGCCAGTTGATTGACCACTGCAGTCAGCCATCACTTAATTCTGTCACTCAGTGTCTTCAGTGACTCCCAGGGAGGTAGGAGGTAGGACTTGACTCTGGAGGCAAGGCTCAACTCCATAGACAGGGCTTACACACCAGACCAAATTGAAGACTAGCGAAAATGGGGTTAGGGTGGGCGCACCTTTCCATAAGACACGTCCAGTGTGCCATGTCAGTTTACCATTTCCATGGCCACACCTAGAAGTTACTGCCCCTTTCCTTGGCAGCGACCCAACAACCTGGAAGTTACCACCCTTTTCCTAGAAATGTCTGCATAATCCACCACTTAATTTGCATATAATTAAAAATAGGTATAAATGTGACTGCAGAAGTGCCTTGGAACTGCTACTCTGGGCGTTTTGCCTGTGGGGTAACCCTGCTTTGCAAAGAGCAGCACTTCTGCTCTTGTTATACACTGTTCCTTCAATAAAAGT
The DNA here is from genome assembly GCA_963573385.1 of Cacajao melanocephalus. NCBI lineage: Eukaryota > Metazoa > Chordata > Mammalia > Primates > Pitheciidae > Cacajao > Cacajao melanocephalus. The sequence goes on along the minus strand of CAUYLG010064458.1, from coordinate 4,090 downwards.
TGCTAACAACATGAGTTTACCCTTGAATTTTCCTGGACAGAGCCAAGAACCCTCTTGGGCTAAGCCCCAGTTCTGGGGCTCACCTGCCCTGCATCAGCAGCATGGTGGAAGACCACAGGCTCCCAGCATTTCCATCCATAAACAAAGCTTGGCAATATCTCTGATGTTGGTTCCGAGCTTAAGTGTTTGCGTCAGTGAGACTTGCACTCAGCCTTCTTTTGCGTGAGACTTGAACTCGATTCTGAGTCTGCTCCTTCCTAGATGGACTCATTATTTACTTATTTATTTATTCATTCATTTATGATCTTACCTTGCTATAAACACCTGTAAAATGGGGATGGTAATGTGGCGATATGGAGGAAAATAAAATAACTCGGGTATTGTTCTTACCGTTTACTTCTGTATTGTCATCGTTATCATTCCTTTGATAGCCATGAGCGCCTGTAATGGGCCTGGCACTCTGGTAGGCTCTCAGGATGCATATTGACCCAGTTTCTGCTTGTTGAAGACATAAGAGAAATCCCCGGCCAATGACATCTAGATGCTGTAATAGGGCAAGAACAATCATGGAAACTCCTTAGGGTTGATGCCAAAGAGCCAATTTTGCAGCACCAGAATGTTCTTTCCATAGTTTTGGCTCCTGAAGACTTTGCATGCCCTAGAACAGTGGAAGTGGCATCATGAATATGCCAGAAACAATGGCAGAGTCAACTAAGACCTGAGAGTATTGTCTGGGGACATCTCTGTATTCCGAAATCATTCTCCCATCCTTAAATAAAAATCTTCCTTACTGATAATCTGAGAACTTCTATTCAGCCCCATTCCCATCAGTAGAGTTGGCCATTGCCTGCTAAGAAAATTTAGGTGGGTTTTCTTGGGATCAGTGGACAGGCTTAGGATTAGTTTGTCCCCCTCCTTGAGATGTAATGACAACCTTCGTGAAAGTAAGACTACAGGGCCTCTCTTCTGGCAAGTGCTTTGTGTTTTAATACCAAACATGCCACGTGTGTGTGTTTCCTGGGCTGGCCATAACAAATTACCACAAACTGGGTGGACTGGGTAGCTTAAAATAACCGTCATTGATTCTCTCATTGTTCTGGAGGCCAGAAGTCCAAAATCAAAGCATTGGTGGGGTTGGTTCCTTCTGGATGCTACGAGGGAGAAAGCATGCCATGCCTGTCTCCTGGTTTCTGGTGACTGCTGGCAATTCTTGGTGTCCCTTGGCTTGGAAACATCACATTATAGCCTCTGTTCCCATCCTCACATCTCCTTGTCTTCTGGCTGTGTGTCCTTTGCATCTCTCTCTCTTTTTTTTTTTTTTTTTTGGAGATAGAATCTCACTCTGTCACCCAGGCTGGAGTGCAGTGGCGTGATCTCAGGTCACTGCAACCTCCACCTCCCAGGTTCAAGTGATTCTCCTGCCTCAGCCTCCTCAGTAGCTGGGATTACAGGCAAGCACCACCAAGCCCGGGTAATTGTATTTTTTAATAGAGATGGGGTTTCAACATGTTGGTCAGGCTGGTCTCGAACTCCTGACCCCGTGATCCACCCACCTTGGCCTCCCAAAGTCCTGGGATTATAGGCATGATCCACCATGCCTGGCCCTTTCCATCTCTTATGAGGACACCAGTCATTGGACTTAGGCCCCACCTCATGAACGTGATCTCATCTCAGTCCTTATCTTAATTACATCTGCAAAGACCCTGTTTCCAGAGAAAGTCCCATGTTCATCTGGGTGAACATGTTTTTGGGGTGACACTGTTTAACCCACTGCACTGCATCAAATGTGTGAGTGTGCTTTCTCTTGGCCTTTCTCCGTTTTGCCTTCTCTGTATTGGGAACTGTAGTTTCACACGCGTCCACTTATCCCCGCATGCTGAGCATCGTCTCTTACCTGATGAGCAGAAGGATGACAGAAGTGAGGAAACTGAGGCACAGGCTTGCCCCAGGCTACACAGCTAGTAATGACAGAGGGTGGGTCAGAAGCCAACCCTCTGCCCACCTCCCGCCCACCCACAACAGCTGTATCTGGCCTCTGGTTTATCCTGCTTCCACGCCAACACACCATATAGCTTCTCATTTTGAAAATCCAGTGGCTAATAAAGTAGATGGGTTTCAGGATTGCAAAATATTGTGGTCCTGGCCTTCACCTGTTGTGTAATCTTCACAGTGCCCAGAGTGTTTGCAGTTCCTAGGAAGTTCACCCATTCCCAGCAGTGTCCCAGGGTCAAGCTAAGGTGACCTGTGGTGTTTTTATACCCATATATGTGTCTATGTTTATAATTTTTAAAGTGGTTGTCAGGAAGCATCGAGGCATGTGGTCGTTCACAGATGACAAAGATGGAGGCTCAGGGGACTCAGTTACTTGCTGAGCTTTAAACCCAAGTCTGTTTCTAAGGCTGGACTGAGTCTTTGAGAAAATGCAAAGCAACGTAGCACAATGTCAGACACAAAACAGACACTCAGCAAATACCATCATAGATTCAGGCTTCTGAGTCCAAAGCAAACAATTCACATCTCTGACTAGAATTTCAAATATTAAACTTTTCTTGGTATTTTAAATTTTTATTTTATTTTTCTTATACTTTAAGTTCTGGGATACATGTGCAGATCGTGTGGGATTGTTACATAGGTATACACATGCCATGGTGGTTGGCTGCATCCAACCCCTCGTGATCTACATTAGGTATTTCTCCTAATGCTATCCCTCCCCTATCCCCCCCATCCACTGCTATCCCTCCCTTAGGCCCCCACCCCCCATCAGGTCCTGGTGTGTGATGTTCCCCTCCCTGTGTCCATGTATTCTCATCATTCAACACCCACTTATGAGTGGGAATATGTGGCGTTTTTTTTAAGAGTCAGAATCTCGCTGTTTTGCTCAGGCTAGAGGGCCATGGCATCTTAGCTCACAGCAGTCTTGACCTACCAGGCTTAAGCAATCCTCCTGCTTCAGTCTTCTAAGTAGCTAGGACTATAGGCATGCACCACCATGCTCAGCTATTTTTAAAATTACTTATAGACAGAGGGTCTCGCTGTGTTGGCCAGACTGACCTCAAACTCCTGGCTTCAAGTGACCCTATTCCCTTGGCCTCCCAAAGTGCTGGGATTATAGGCGTGAGCCACCATGCCAAGTCTAAAATAAACTCTTGAGTGTCAAAAAATCTACTTGAGGCCAGGTATGGTGGCTTATGCCTATAATCCCAGCACTTTGGGAGGCCGAAGTGGGTGGGTCATCTGAGGTCAGGAGTTCAAGACCTAACATGGCTAATATGGTGAAACTCTGTCTCTACTAAAAATCCAAAAACCCGCCTGCAATCCCAGCTACTCAGGAGGCTGAGGCAGGAGGATGGCTTGAACCCAGGAGGTGGAGGCTATAGTGAGCTGAGATCACACCACTGTACTCTAGCCTGGGTGACAGAGTGAGACTTTATCTAAAAAAAAAAAAAAAATCTACTTGAACCAACTAAAATTCCTGTTCTCACCTAGAATTCTAAATATTTTATAAATGAAGTCTTCAGAGCCTGGAGAGAGATCCAAGATGGCCAATTAGCAGCAGCTCAGGATTGTAGCTCCCAGTGAAAGCACAGAGAGCGAGTGAACACTGCACTTTCAGACGAATTTTTGTTGCACACAGACTGGGAGATTCCCAGCGGAGGAGCCACACGGGTCGCCAACGTGACTTTTTTGGCCGGCGCAGCTGTTTTGCCGGCACCCCGGCACGGCGCTTCTCGGTGCGGAGTATACGGGACTGGGTGCCCTTTGAGTTGGGCTCAGCTGGTTCCATCCCCACAAGGAGAACAGCAATTGGAAGCGCTGAGGACTGAGAGTTTCACAGTCAGCACAGCTGAACCCAGGAAGGCCTAGCTCTGTGGGGAAGGGGCGTCTGCCAAAGGAAAACTAAGAAACAGAAAAAACTTCATCACCAACAAGCCAGATGTCCACTCAGACCTAATCTGAAAGTCGGCAATTACAAAGATGACAGGTGGATAAATCCACAAAAATGGGAAGAAACCAGTGCAAAAAGGCTGAGAACACCCGAAATCAGAATGCCTCTCCTCCTACAGGGGATCGCAGCTCCTCATCAGCAAGA